>VYZW01010210.1:0-63721 GCA_013401315.1 Balaeniceps rex
TGGAGCAGATATCCACCTGCAGCCTGTGGAGGACCTCACGCCACAGCAGATGGATGCCCGAAGGAGGCTGTGACCCTGTGGGAAGCCCGCACTGGAGCAGGCTCCTGGCAGGACCTGTGGACCCATGGAGAGAGAGGAGCCGACGCTGGAGCAGGTTTGCTGGCAGGACTTGTGATATAACAGATCTCTGCTCCAGCGCCTGGAGCACCTCCTCCCTCTGACCTGCTCCTTCACTGACCTGGGTGTCTGCAGAGTCGTTCCTCTCACATATTCTCACTCCTCTCTCCTGATGCAGTTGTGCCAGGTTTTTTTTCCCCTTCTTAAATATGTTATCACAGAGGTGCTACCACCGTCGCAGATGGGCTCAGCCTTGGCCAGCGGCACGTCCGTCTTGGAGCCAGCTGGCATTGGCTCTATCAGGCATAGGGGAAGCTTCTAGCACCTTCTCACAGAAGCCGCTCCTGTTGCCCCCCCACTCCCAAAACATTGCCACGCAAACGCCATACAATGTCCTAATGCTACCAGCTTTAGGTCACAAATCTAAATCACCAGCACTGCAAGGATGACTGGCAAATGTATGCTGGAATAAGTCTCATGCTTTTCCTTTCTCAAATTCATACTGATTTATCAATGGGAGATAAAAGGGCGAAAAAAAAACCCAAAGTATACTTATGTGTCACTAAGCATTGTTTTTTATGAAGACAAGAGCTACTCTTATATTAAGAGCAAGCTTTAATGATATATATATATATATTTATACAGAAATAGCTAGTGATAGCCGTTAATTTTGTTTTTAAAGAAAGGCGTCCATTTTAAACTTTCCTTACTCATATTAATAAAAATCACCTTGACTGAGCCTCAATGCAGCTTTGTTGCGGCTCTGCAAATCAGTTGCTCAAAATCTGCTGTTCCAGTTCAGGCTCAAAGTCATTGTACGTCAGTGAGCAACAGCTCACAGGGAAGTCACAGATAGGGGTATGGCACATGAAGTACTGCAGGTCAAATTATTTGTCCTGACCTCAGTTACATGCCGTGAAAGTGTTTGGCGTCCCATTTCTTCTGATGTAAATTTCTGGTATCTATTTCAAAACTAATTAAGGATGTGACCATCTTGTGGTGTAAACAGTTCAGAAGCCTCTGTATTCTCTACGAACAGACTCACTTCTCACCCTTGTGCAGTTCAGCCTGCGGGGACTCTTGGTTTTCAGTTGCAGGGATCCCTGCTTCATTCCCCAGCACTGGCCAAACTGTGCTTTTCTCCCTTGTGTCTTTCCTCTCTCAATGGCCCATTTAATACATATTTTTGAAATACAATCACCTAATTTTGTTTTTTTGAACACAGCAAGGTTTGCCTCTTTTCTATTCAGGTGCATACTATTTTTATGCTGTTCACTTAAACAATGAGTAGTAAGAATTAGACTGGCAGAGCTGTAATTTTACGTCATCTTGCCAGAAAGGAATTGTTCAGGGACGGCCGCCCCGTGATCTGAACGCAGCAGTTCACAGCATGCAGCGGCCGCTTAAAGCACTTCCCAGGTACTCAGTCCGAGCCATGTTTAAACCAAACAAATCTGTGCCAAACTTTAGAACATGGGAGATCAAGTGCCTCACTTCATTTTGACAATTCTTTGGCATTCTGGTTTCTCTGCTGACTGCAGTTTGTACACGGATGTTCTGGGGGGGGAAAAAACACAGAGAAAAGGTGCACAGGCAATGACAGTTCGCTGTCTCTTCTGACACAAGAATCAGAAAATAACAGGTGGTAAATAACAGATTCAGAACAAATAAAAGCCCCCTTTAAATTTCGTTGAAGCTGTCTGACATAATCACAACTTTGGGGGGAAGACTGACAGACAGATGACTGCGTTAAAAAAAAAACAACCCAGACAGACAGTTTTCTCTTGAGAAACAAAGCATGCATTTAAAAGAAAACAGCAGCTTCCTTAGCCCAGGCTGGGCACGCCTGTCTGGCAGAGAGAATTTATGCATGGTCATTGCCCCCTGCGGATGCCAAGGGTACTTAGCCCAGTGAGGAGGATGAGCCCAGCCAAGACCTTCGCTGCATCTGCCTGCACGTTCTGCTGGGGGCTGAGAGCTGGCCAGGGTGATGCCCCTGAGCCAGTTCAGCGCTTGCAGAGGGAGCGTTCGGAGCTGGGCTGAGGCATAGAGCGGTGTTAAAGCACCCAAGTGCAGGTGAAAAATCAGATGCCATTGCTTTGCTGCCTGGAGTCGATGTGACTGATGTGCTGACGCTCACATGTTTTGTGTCCCACCCGCTGTCTTTGAACAAAAAGCTGGGTGATGGGAAGAGGGTGACACTTCATTAAGGAAACAGAGGGGGTGTCTGTGCATTTTTGTGATCTCAAAGTTGCTAATAAGCACTGATTGTGTCTCACCATAGTTTAGCAGGGTGCACTCCTCAACAAAATCAAAGAGATCTTGACATTACCCTTCCCAGCCCCACACGTCCATGGGCCTCTAATAACTGACAGGCTGCAAACGTTGGCATAGAGAGCACCTTCATCTTGTAGGCAGGCCCTTCCCACCACTGCCTGCAAACAAACCATCAAGAATCAGGCAGCCCTGTGTTGTAAAGCTTTTCTGAAAGTCCATGCTCAATTTGTTCAACTTTTCCTGGAGTTACAGCACTAACTCTGAGATGGATTAGGACAATTTCTCATACATGGCTGAGTTTCTTGGTTGCTCTGTGGACAAGGATGGATGCTAAAAGATGCTGAAAATCTTTTGATGTTTGTTGGAAATAGCACTGATGGGGAACATCAATTACAGTTTCAACAGAAAGCTGAAGTGCTTTGCAAACATCTTCCACAGCAGTTTGTTGTGGTGCCATAAATAGTAATGAATCTGAAAATATCAAAAGGGGAGTAAAAAATAATAGCAGCTAGCAGCTCAAGTATTGCCCCTTTAATACTTGCAAATTCTAAATAAATAAAACAATGCTTCTAATTTTGGATAATCACTGTGCTAGTGATGCCCAATTAGTCTAATTCATTGCCAGCAAAACAACCAAAAGCACGGGTGCAATGATGCATTTCTCTCTCCCTCCCAGACATTTCACTTGCACAGTTTTATTAAATCAAGACATAAAGCATACATAATAATCCTTCTTGGAAATCAACTGCTAATTTGCATAGAAAATCAAACAAAGGAATATTTTTTGTATGTGGTACAGGGATAAGAAAGGCCTACAGAGTGGTACAGGATTGGGTAGGTTGCATAATATGAAATTGAAAGAGAGACAGGATGGATTGAAGGAGCTGAATGGACAACGGAGTCTATGAATTAGGCTCAAGGCGGGCTCACAGGGCAAAGGGCTGTAAGGCCATCTGAAGCATCAGTACTATGCCACACCATTCATTTCCGTGAATACGTCTTGGTTTTTATGAGCCTAGAAAGCTCACCATAACAGAAATAAGTTAAAGAGCACTGTTAAGGTTGGGAAGCCAAACAAAGAGAATTTAGGAACTGGCAAGACTATGGTCATCAGAAATTTTCCTATTTATAATATCTCTATGGCAGTCCTTCATGATGTGTTCATACACTAGTTTTCCACAGGACCCTTATCAGACAGACCATTTTAGGACTGAACTGGCGACAGATGGACACAGGCGGTGTTGCCCGTCAGCACTATCCTTGCTCTGTTACAGGAGCGGGACGAAGGACACCACTGTGGTCAGAGCACTCTAGATGCTGACTGAAGATGTGCTCTTATCTTGTCCCTCCTGGTGTTCCCCAGCAGTGCCAGGTGAGGTATACAACCTCACTTCTCAGCGACTGTCACCAGCTGAGTGGTCCTCAGTTTGTGGTGCCTGCGGTCTGATTTACAGAAGTGCTGAGCGCATTGAAAGACAAGCTAAATCAGGCAGAGGTGCACCAGGAGAACCAAGGGCAATTCTGCTGTTGATTTCAGCAGGGCCAAATTCAGATCAACTCCTGCATTCCCTCCCAGTCCTGCATTTGAGCAGGTAGCACAGAGGAAGAAGGGAACAAAGAAAAGATGGACATTTAAAAATACAGCATGTGCAATCTGCTATCTCCATACAGAGTCATCCTTATCTAGCTGGGAGAAGGAACCATCTGAGGATGCTTCAGTACAGAGCCATGAGCAAGAAATCAAGGTAATACATCTGGGGGATTCACCTGCCTTAACTTAGGTGTTTAAAAGAGATGTCTGAGCCTGGGATAGCCACTATATACGCCCTTAATAAAGGAGAGAAACAGGTAATTCCATATACTCTAAACCAAGTGTCAGGTTGGTTTAGAGTATATGGATAGGCCAGACAACATGCTTTTAAGGGGTCTGTTTCCCTCTGTTGACTATGGTGGGATGCTAAGGCTATTTTTGCTTTGGCTGGTGCTGAGGTCCCAACATACATACTATATGCAGTTTGGGGTTTTGCTTTGGACTAGATTTAGTCTGGGTCCCCTAGACCAGCTATCCCACCTAAAACAGCTATTCCACCACGTACACATTTCAAAGTTGCCTGAAGGATTCATTCAGACCATTATGCCTTCCTAGAGATAGAAGTACCTTTGGTGCACACCTGGAACAGAGCTTTTGTTTAAGTTTCCTCCAACAGGAATTCAGCTTACCAGACCAACTGCTCTGAGAACTGAGCCATAAATAGGCACGAGGATGAGATTTGCTTTAGAGCTGCGCCGCCGCTCTGACCTTAAACACTGCTCAATCAGTATCAAATCAGGGCAACTAGCTCAAACTTAGATACCTAATTTTTAGACGCCTATGCTTGGTGAATCCCAGGCTTAGTGATGATAGATAATAAAATCCAATCATACTATTTTAACAAAGTCAATCAAAACTATTTACATAGCTGCAATTATCACAAATCCTTTTGAAATGCCGTTTGTTCAAGAGATCATAAAGTGTGCAGGGAACAAAGTGAACACATAGCAATGGTATTTTTCATTAGAAATGAATTAGCTACAGAGGATTGCTTATCAAGTTACAGATTATCATCCTGGAGCAACTTTTCCTTCCAATGCCAAAAGCAAACTCCTAATTCAAAGAGTTATAAATAACACCAGCTTAAGCAGGATTGGAAGGAAAGGCTCTTGGCTGAATGCAGAGCACATTCAAATACCGATTCATGCAATTTCTCTCTCTATTTTCTTAGATGTAATGGAAATGTGCACAAATTGGTCTCAGCTGTGAAGGTGAAGTTTATTTCTCTCTATTCACAGCAACTTCTCTGGGGAAATTCTGGCTCTGATCGCAAAAGACCCTTTCATCATTTTCAGCAGGGCCTAGATTTTCTCCTAAGCTTTCCTTTCTGAGAATTAACATCTTTGAAACAAAGATTCCTTTAAACATTGCAGGACTAGCATCCTTCTTTGACCAGAAAAAACTACAACTTTCCTACACAAGCTTTTCAAAATATCTTTTAGTAAAAAATATTTACCATCTTACATGGTTGCTCTTGTTTATGAGACCATTAGTGAGAACATGCAGAGCTTTTCCATCCCCACCAGAGATATCAAAAGCATCCGACTTCTCAACTGCTTGGCCCCATCACTTTGGTTACGTGTTCCTGGGCTAAAGCTTGTAGGGAAGATGAATAGTATACTGTAAAGCCAGAGAAAGGGAAAAAAAGAGGTATTTATGAGTGAGAAGAAAGGAAACCCAAGTGGTAGACTACACAAAGAGCTACGAGTGGTGCTGTAGGAGGTAGCTAAGCCTTCAGTGGAAGCACGAGTGCTCTGGCCAAGCTGGGAAAGGTGGTGGTTGAGTGTTCAGTGACTTACACCATCTGTTTTGCTTTGAAAATGGATCCTCAGACAGATATCTTGCATGACCCTCATTGCCATGGCATCTGAGCAGCTCACAGTAATAGCTGGCCATGCCCAGTGTTGCCTACCAGGCTCCAGAAGATACCCTCGTGCTGTCTGTTCAAGGGCTGTATGCCCTAGAAACCTGCTTCCCAACAGAGCAGTGCTCAGCTCTCATATCTAGGCAGGCAATCAAAGGCGATTTGGGAGAACTAGGGTGACTCACGTTATTCTAAGGAACTGGATTAATTTTATAGCCCTGACAGAAGTTCACACATTGAACAAGCCCCAGCTGTCACATTTTATCACCAATTTCTGCTCTGAAACAAAGGTATTATTCCAACTCAGTTACAAAGTGTGGATGCAGAGCCTGAAATCCTGATTTCATCTTTGTGCCTTTAATGAGACTGTCTAGTATTTTCCTTTTGCATTTTATTTTTCTGTTTTCCTTTAATTCGTTTGTACTCGGGACTTCAAAACATCTGTGAGCATTCTCCTAACAACAACCTATAAGCAAACCCTGGGCATTATTCATGCCTGGCTTGCCAGCCATGCAGGTAGTAGACACATTCACTCCAAAACCGTGAGCTCGTGGAAGACTCCCCAGTGCTCTTACTGGGATGTATGACGTGACGCACTGGCACCATCTACTCACTGTGGGTAGCACAGGCTCAGGTTCCTGAAGTATATTGACATTTCATTTTAGCTTACTGGATTTTATATGAGCCATTGTTTTGTATAAAACCTCTTTGAATGAGAAGGAGAAGGGAAATTTTGTAAATCCTGATTAATTCAGTGTTTTGTTTCAGAGTGTGATTCAATAAACAGCTCCAACCACGAGTGGAGAAGTGAAATATAGCACAGAGGGAAGAAGTAGTAGTCAGGTGGTAACATGGAGAAGACAGGAAATCCTCAAGATGCCTTTGCCCAAAAAGCCAGTGCCTTGTGAAGGCAGACCCCTAGCACAACTGTTCCTAAATTCCCAGATAGATCAGGTGATCTAAGAAGAGGTATTACCTCTCCCTCCAAATCTTGTTGCTGTTATTTGGAAAAGAATAGTCCTAGTCCTTGTTAAAGTATTTCTTAAAATCTTTGAAAGTCATGTTAAAACAAGAATCCTGAAGCCAAACTCTTCTTTGCCATAAAAGATCTTTCAGGACTATTTTATTTTAAAATAATATGGATGTGTTCTGCCACCTCCAAAGCTTTTCACAAGGTTTTTTTCAGAGCGTAAAACAACTCAGACTAATGTTGCCAGCTTTTGGCTGAGAGCAGTTAAATCTGCCCCTTTTCCCTCCTGCTGCTCCAGTGGGGACTTCTCCCTTCCACCACACCAAAAGGAGGACACTGCTGGCCCCAGAGCAACTGCGCAAAGAAGCAGGACTGAACAGTTAGTTTATTGAGATGGTCCCTTAGGATGAGACTTGCTTTTAAAGGCAGGAGCTGGGCTATCCTGAATCCATACCACCACTTTCCTAGCCTGCATAACTCAAATTTAGCCAGAAGAATTAAACTGCTGCTTGAAAGATCAACATCCATTTATACATTTCTTGCCACTCTGCAGTTGCTTAAGACGTCTTGAATGTTCAAGGCACTTGAATGCCTTATCCATACCGTGAAAGTTCAGCTCATTGGCTCCTAATACACATTTGAGGTATACCTTATATTTGAGGAATGATATATGCTTCTGAAAATCAGATAGGATCTGATTTGAGCTAACACTTCCAGCCAAGATAATGAGTACAGGGAGGCGCAGCAGCAGGGTAGGACAGAGAGAGGACAGCTTGGAGCAGACTGGGATGCATACCTGAAGTCACAAGGAGCAAAGGTGGAACAGGGAAACCTGTAACTGAAAATGCTCGTTTACAGCAACAAACCCGGTTGTGAATGGGTAAGATACAAGAAGCCTGGGAGGATGCCAGCTTCTAGATGAGGATGAAGAGGGGTGATCAGTGTGGTAAGAAAAGCACAATACAGATGCCTTAAGAGTATAGAAAGAAAGAGAGCACTGGGTGGGGAAGGAGCAAGGGGTAAGAGACAACAAGGGACACCCAAAGTGCAAGGCTGTGTGTCCAACATACCAACGAGGTCAAGGTTGGAACCAAAAGGACAGTGTGTCACATTACATGCCAGACAAAACTACCTAATTAAACACTTCCCAAACATACAAGCATGCCTCCCTACAAACTGGTTTAATTAAACTGGTGCAAAACTTGGAAGGAAATTATTGTAATGACATTGCACTAGTTGTAGGTGTTTGTTTATTCCAAAACAATATGGAAATGTCCATACGCAAAGGTTCACCAGATTCAAGTCAAGGTCTATGCTTGATCTGTAACTAATACGATTATTTTAAATGGATTTTTCTTAAAACTAGCTTACTTTTTATATTGTTTTTTCTCTGTACATAAATTCCAGTTTGAGTTAGAGCTATTGACTTCAGGAGCAGCCAGCCAGACAGTAGAGCTGCCTGCAATCAGAGCTGTGGAAAGAGCAAATTCTGAGTCTGCCCCAGAATACACCTTACCTTTTAACCCAGACTTGTTTGATTTCTTTTCTCACCAAAATAAAAATGTGGGGCCAAAGAAAGTTTCCAGTTTTTCAAAGACAGAATAATGGAAAGTGAAGCAAAAGCCAGACACGCTTCACAAAACCAGGAGAGTAGTCCGTGCATGTTTTTGTGTGATAACTTAACAGTTCATGTGCTTACCCAGCACAGAGAGGAGCCCGGCTCAGCTCCCTGCTCCTGCCGTGCAGATCCCCCATTAGAGGGTGAGAGTCAGCATGCAGCGATGCCCTCTGGACTCTGTATCCCTCAGTCTAACCATTGTAGGAACTTTTCATTCATTGCCTCACACTTTCTCTTTGGTTTGGCTCCTGCTCAGCTATTCTGGAAGAATCGGGACAGCGCTGTTTGGACAGACTGAGTCTGTACCTGGAGGATGGCAAGTCATCGTTCTGCATTAAAATCCCATGAATAAAAGAAAGGAACGAACACCCACCTCCAGCATCCTCAGGGAATTCCTCAGTAACTACAAGCTTGAGTGAAGTCCTGGATCTAGCTTCAAAAACAAAACCCACAGCACACATTATATTCAGGTCAAATATTAAGATGTCCTTAACTGCAGTTTTGGTGAATAAACTATTTCCCAAGAGGAGAAGAAAAAAGAGATTCCTTTACTGAGCTTTCAAACACTAACATGATGAAATGAAAACAGACTCCAGAGCCTCCTCCCCCCAGGTGTGCTGAATTTCACCAAGGTAAATTAGCCCACCGCTGCATCTATCCCAAGCCACCCCACTTTAAGTCAGAGCACGTCCTGCACTGCTCCGTGGGCAGCACCAGGACCGGAGTTGGTGTTCCAGGGCACAGGGTTGCTTGCTCTGAGGCAGAGCATGAAGCTTTGAACTTATGTGGATGCGAGGAGGATTGCCTGTGTGCCTCTTACAGGCCATGCTGGGAGAGCAGCCGGGGTCAGGCAGGAGCAGAGCAGGCTTGAGCACAGCATCCTGCAGGCGCAGCTCTCCTCCTTCCCTCCTTCCCTCCCTCCCTTCCCAGAGGCAGGGTAACCAGGGCAGGCTGCATCCCTCTCCGCTGCCCGAGCAGACATCCTTCTCCCAGACGTGGTTTGCTGGGTATGAAGTTTGCAAAGTGCAGGCGGATGGAGAGGTTTCAGCACAGTCACACAGGTGAGAACTTAAAGGGATTTCTACACAATGCTTCGGTATCACAAGCTAAAGGAATAGTCTTCTCTTTTATCTGTTTCAGGTACCTCAGTTGAGGTACAGTTTACGCTTCTAGTTGCACCCCTATTACACAGGACCTACATGTCTGCTGAGATGCTGGCCCTGAGCCACTCCAGGATGTCCTTCACATCAGGAAGACTAATATGAGAGCCGATGAATAGCTGTGGGGGGGGGAAATCTGTTGCCAGGGTCCTTTGTTATTCACATGCAGACCATCCTTTTGAAAATGGACAGTTATCAGTCTATAGGGCATGAGGAGCAAAGCCATGAGAACAACAGAAAAACCTAACATAAAAAAAAAGAAAAAAACCCTAGAGTACACATGTGAGTGGCTTTACCTACAAACAGATTTATGTGGTCAATTCCTACAAATGCCTGGCTCATACAAGTACCTAGATTTTTTTACGTTATCCCAGAGGACAGATGAACACAAAATCCATCTTCAATTCTTCATGCCATGGGCCAAGTTCTTAATTACATTAACACCATCCAATTAAGGTCTCTGCGCTCTTCATAAAAGATCCTGGTTTGAGGCGGCCCAGCACCTCATGGCTGTCAGGACCAGAGTCTATCTTTTAAGAATTAGTTTCTTTTGCAGAAATCACCACACTTACTGATGCAAAGCCTCAGGAGCCAAGTCAAACAAAGCGCAGAAGCATGTGAAATGCTCTTTATGCATCAGGATTTAGTTCAAGCAACGGCCTTGCCTTTATGCATCACTACCAGCCGATTTCTTTATCACCTTGGGGAGGCAAGGTTTGTCCTTTATCTTTGCGCTTCAGCTCTCTGCACATTATTCTTCAGCAAACATTTAAATTCACCATAAATCCACAAAAAACTTTTTTTCCCTGCCAGTAGACCCCTTTGCTTAGCTGCAGCTTACTCCGCCTCTGTGCGATCATTTACTTAGGTTTCAAATTATTTTCCAGTGTTCCTAGACTTAATTTGAAACTATTGCAGGAGACAGCAAAAATGAGTTTAGAGAAATATTTTTTTCTGCTAGCTCTCATTCCACTATTTCCTCTCCGACCAATTCTCCAGCCTACTTTACTTAACTTCTTTTCCTCCTAAAAGGATTTTCTGCATTATGATCCCTAAATTGTTCATATTCTTGTTTAGGCTATAGCGTTCTCATTGCAGGCAACAACAGTTCATGTTTTGTGCTTCAGGCATTTCTTAGAGATAAATCATTGTGCAAATTCTCTGCTCGAGTAACTCTGGGGAAGTCAGTGAGACTCTGCCAGTTCTTGCTAGATGACCCTTTGACCTGATATTTCTAACACTTCATCAACACTAAGTCTATTTTGATGTAACTTGCATTTTAAATATATATACACACAATTTTCTTATTTATTATGACTATTTAAAACCCTGGGTTCTTCAATTTGGATGACATCAATAAGCAATTTAACAGCCCAGAGAAATTAATAACACTCACCACTGAGCTCCGTTGTCAGGCCACAGACCTCCTGATCTCAACAGATTGCCTGGCGCAGTCTCAATATCCATTATTTATCTGGAGATAATTTCTTTCTGCTCAGTATGATGGAATTCTCAGAAATAAGTCAACTGGAAGGAAAGTTACCGTGTCAAAAAGTCAGCATCTTAACAGTTGAAAAGAAAATTTGTGAGATAAGAACTATTGAATAGGAAGAAAGGGTATGTGAAGAAGTAATATTCATCTGGAATAAGTCAGAGACTTGGACCAGTAATATGAAGTGGAACATTTATCAGCTGTGCTATCCTGGGACAGATTGGTAGGGCATTAAATTGTACTAACTTCCACTGCAGCTAAAAACATGATAACACATCTGTTTTTCCAACACAATAAGAAAAGTTTATCCTCATCCACTCTGCTTCTAAGGAGTGCTTAATTGTTTGTTTAGCCATTTCTGTGCAAATAAGCTAAGTGTTTTAATAAACATCAGGACAGAAATGCTTTATTACTGATTGCATTACAAGTATATTACCACTGTGAAGCTTTGCACACACAGCCACATCAATTAATCTTCCAATTTTTTTCTACCAGTCCTAAGCAAATTCCTGCTTTGTGGCAAACCAAAATTAACGGCCCAAATGGAGCATAAATGATCTCCTGTTTCAGGGGTAATAGGTACTATTTAGCAGGGGATTCTTTCAAGGATTCACTAATGTCATTCTACAGTATGTTCCTTCACATAACTTACAAAATTAAGAAAAACAGTTCTACACTCACTAGTTAAATGATCAAAATTAAGTATTCATAAAAGTCTGTTAGTTACTGAAATCTGGCAGCTCAACCAACCGAGCAGAAAAAAAGTGAGCCATTAACAACCCATGGCGGTTCATCACACCTCACTGGCACTGATGTTGCAGTAATATCTACTCAAGAATAGATGGTTGCTCTAATATTTGTATCCAGAAACTACAACTGTATCTACAGAGATGTGGTATGACTTTTTTAAAAGCCAAGCACTGACTTTTTAAAAGGGTTAACGTAGTATAAGAAAGACAGATGGACACTGAATATAGACATGCTAAGAAGCTCACCCTGTCTTGCTTTACATGCCCAGCTCTAAGCACCGACACTTTGCCTGGCATAGAAAAGGAGACATCACATCTGGATGGGTGGCAGTGCCTGTCCAGGCACACAAAATTCACTAAATTCCTCCATCCCTTGCGAGAACCCCCACAGACCATGTGTACTGAGTTCAATGTAAAATTTAGGATAGTCTTGCTGGGACCAGCCTTAGCCTTTTTTGGGATGACAGGGATTTATTACAGTCTTTTCAATAATCTGGAGGATATGATTACCCCAGGAATGGAAAGACTCCCAAACACTGTTCCTGACTCACTTGCTGGCTCATGGGTCAGTTTTGATAAATACTATAAATTACCTGTATGCACAGGGTATAGTTTTGAAAAGCAGCCCTTTTTCCTGTTGCATAGTGTCTCAGTGTTTGATATCCACTGACATCTCCTACTAAATGCCTCTGTTTGTCATCATGGTGGTCCACTGGGGGAAACCAGACAGCAGTTTCTAGACTAGTCTTCGCAAGTTACATGAAAGCACCAGTGGCAGCTCATGAACCCAGTTGCAGAGCACACTGATGACTTACCTCTAGCCCATCCCCTTCATCTCCCCTGAAAATGGTAGAACTCTTCAGAGGCAAAGGTTGCAGGCCAGATGCAACTACCCCCAGCACAGCCAGATCCCCCAAGCCGGTGGCATACAGGACTGCTATGCTGAAGTAACAATAGGTTAAGCATGACGTTGGATTGAGGCTTGCAGTTTCTTAACTACTGATGGACAATCCTGCTCAGCTGCTGAAGAGATAATGCTTGAGTACAAGGGGAGAGAGGAAGGGCAGGAGCAGCAAATGCTTTTCATCTTTCACAGCCAAAGACAGAAAATGCAATTCTGATTAACACATTTTAACGGACACTCACTTGCAAGAGTCAAATGACTCTTGCAAGATAATCAAGATGACTCCAAGATACTCATTCCTTCAGAAAAATACCTGAAGATTTGAAGTGGTTTAACATCTACAAAAAACATTGCTTGCACTATAAACAGTTTACAACTACTGACTACTTCTTTTGAATTATTAGTCATCTTCCAATAGCACAACACAATGACTGATTTCACATTTGACTTCTTAGATATGAAAGACCTACATAAAATTCACTCAGTAATGAAGAAAGATGACAAAAAATGTAAAACCACTCGGGGACAGTTTCTGCTCTGAGTCAACGTTGCTACCTCACCGGCAAAAAATAGCATTGCTCTGGATTGAGCCCAGCACTTGTAGCAAAAAATAGACTTCAAATAAAATGTGTTCCCACCTTTAACAAATATCTACAGCTATGCTAAACTTTACCAAGGGCTTCCCTTGGTAAGATATTGATTTTTTTATTCCATCTTCCAGCAGCAGCAGGGATCTCTAAAACCCACAGCGCTCCGAGAACAAGACTTCTGGAGTTAATGTCACAATATCACCTCCTTGCAGTATGGTAATTTTCACAGAGAAAGAACTTTCTCCTTTTCTTTCTTGGTGTCTTCCATTCTGTTTTTCCTACTTTGCTGAAATCAGCATGGTTTTTTGCCGCTCAGCTATGCGGAGCTTAGAACAATGTTATCATTTATATAATAATATTTGCATGCCACCTTCCCTTAAAAATAGTTCAAAAAGATGCCATTCTTCATAAACCTGTACAAATTATATTATTTTTCGGCCAGCGTGTCCAAAAGACAGCATAATATCTTTTTTTTTTCTCTTTGTAAGGTCAATTCTATTGGGCTGAAAGCTTCTTCCTCCTGTGGTTAGTCTTTCAGCAATTAATTTTATTCCCCTTTTTCTTGATCCAAAACCAAGGAATATGTGATGAAACTGCTTGGCAGCAAACTGAAAGCCCTATAAAAGATCATGCTGTTTTACATAGGTGGGTATCCCATCGGTGCAAGAAAACACTGGGGCTAAGAACTGAACTCAGGTCTTCTGGGCCACTTCTCAGTCTTCCTAAGCCCTCAGTTACATTCCCGGGATGAACAGGTTCCTGTCAAAAGAAAGCTCCAGTCCTGAATGGCAATACTGCCACAGGGACCCAACAAAAGGGGAGAAGTATGAGATGCTGAGGAGAAAACCAGCACTGGCGGTGGGAGAAAACAAAGGAAGGATGGAAGGACAAGGGGGAGGAGGGAGGAAGGAGCACACAGGAAAAGTGCCAAAAAGAGAAAAAAAGTGAGAGGTTTTTCCAAGAAAAGTGAACAAGTGCCAAAACAAAGGGAGAACATGGAGGGCAGGTGAAAGCAAAATTGCAGAATAAGAGGCTTGTGAAACAAAAGCCTTCAAAGGCAGCTGGTAGCCATAGTGGGGAAGAAAACAACTTCCAGGCACCCCTCACTTACTCCTGGGTCAGCATAATCTGCAAAAGTTAAAGTTTGGTTCTTGATTACCAAGTGCTTTTTGCCTTGGATGTTTTTTTTTTTCCTAGAATTGAAAGATTAGTGCCTTGACAATTTTATTTCGGTATGGTTCCTACTTAATTAGACACACACGGGTGCGCCCATGTGAAACAATGTGCCAGCAAAAGAGGGAAAAAACAACCTAAATTATTCACTTACCCGGCGTGGGGGGAAGGACTTATTTTTAATCCCTTTTCTTGGAAGTAGTGAGAAAGATACTGAATCACACACCTTCCTCCCCAGGGATGTCCTGTTGGCTGTCAGATTTCCTGGAGGCAGAAGGAGCTGGCGGAGCAGGCTGAACTGCATGGCGTGGTGTTTGTGGATTACTGCACATGGTAACCAAGCTTGTCCTGGGAAGTCCACCGGGAATCTGCAACTTGGCTATCTGCACATGTGCAGATGAACCAGAAAAAAAAGAAGCAGGCAGGGATTGTTCATACAGAGTATACTTTTGCAAAGTGCAAAGCCATTTAATGAGACTGTTCTTCTAAGAATACCTTCCAGAGTCACTATTTAGTATAAAACAAGTAATGTTTTTTTGCAGCCAAATTAATGAATGTGCTCCCTGCCTTGAAGAATTTACAATCTGAACCGACCGCATGTAGCATAGATGGAGAATTAGACACAATATGGCATAAATTACTGAGACCTGAATCTTAACACTGTGTATTATTTTTGTGACTTTCAGACTCCACTGAAACTTGTAAAGTGTAAAACTGGGAGAATCGAGGCCCCTTGTTTCAGGTCAGTAAACAACAGTAACAAACACATGAGTCAAATTGCACCTGGAGTGCCTGAGGATCAGTCTTACCAGTGAAGACCAAGATGGAGAAGGCATTCAGTACTATGACCTTTTCCACGTCTTTTGTCACCAGGTTCTCTGCCCCTTCAGCAGCTGTCCCACATTTTCCCTAGTCTTCCTTTTGCTGCCAATGTACCTGTAGAAGCCCTTCTTGATGCCCTCCACATCCCTTGCCAGATATAACTTTGGTTTTCCTAACCCCAATGTTACGTGTTATATTCCTCCTGGCTCACCTGCCCCTGGTTCCACCTCTTGTATGCTTCCTTCTTATGTTTTGTCAGGAACTCCTTGTTCATCCATGCAGACGTCCTGCCTTTTAGGCTTGATTTCCTGCACTCTGGGATGGACCTTTCTTCAGCTTAGAGGAGGGGTTCCTTGAAAATCAACCAAGCTTTCCTGAACCCTTCCTCTCTCCAGGGTGGTATCCCATGGAATTTGTCCAAGCCAATTCAAGGAACAGGCTACAGTCTGCTCTCCTGACATGCAGGGCTGTCATTCTCCTAGTTGCTTTGCTGCCTCCTCTCAGGATCCTGAATTCCACCATCTCATGGTTACTGCAGTCGAGACCATCCTCAACCTTCACATGGTCATGACTGTCTTGGAAAGGAATTAATTTTGCCTTCTTCAGGTTGCCAACCCAGACTGAGCTCAGTGACCTCCTTTAACCTTATTGCAGTCCAAAATCTTTGTGCTTCAATAAGAAGTTTTGATACAGGAATACTTGAGAATCGCGTATCTCCATTGTCATTCCCACCCCAGCACCACTCCTTTTCTGTGCTGATGGATACTGCTGCTTAGATCACCAGGAGCTACAAGCATGATCTGATTCACATTTGTGATTGATCTGCATCTCCTGGGTGAAAGAGAGAGAGTCATCACCTCCTCAAGCATTTTCAAGAGTTCCTAGAAACACACAGACACAGTTTTCTTCAAGCATTAAGGAAATATTCTGCCTTTGAAGAGAGCAGTGATCACAGCCAAAACCTGAAATAATGTTTACACCTGAGAAAAACCTTGACATATGCATTTTCAAAGCACTGATTTCTTACTATCTAATCCTCACATCTCTGTAGTCTCAAGTATACATTATAGCAAAAAGCCTTTGTGCTATCTGTTCTGTCATAGGACACTCAGAAGATCCATCATAGGGACATCCCTTCCTAAATTCAGACATGGTAACATGCTGCAGCAAGTAAAATGGTCTGAAAACAACTCCTAATTTCACTCCACTGCCCGAGACTTTAGCAGGCCTTTCCAACACATAAGGCTAAAGGAATAGTTATATAAGGAGGTAAAAATCTCAAGATGTATAAAGGATGGAAAAAATGTGACAAAGCGATGTCCTTTCTCAACCACCATTACCGCAATGTTTCTGTAGATTCCTCATTGCTCTGGAAAGTACCTGCCTTGTTATGTACGTAATATATTGTATAGAGCAAAGCACAATGTTCCCATAGGCTATACAGCTTGTGGTCTTGACAAATCCATCTACAAAAATACCATTAATAATATCTTGCATTTGGCAGTGTGACCACCTTTCCATGATCAGTACATATGAAATGCAAGTTCCCATTGGCAAGTATGGCAAAGTGCAGGCATATATATGCAACAAATATGGATCACACAGAGCTATCTGAAATCATGACCAAATCACACTCTCTCTCTCTGTTGTTCCTGCTTTGAAGTACAATTCAGTGCCAAAAACTGTCTCGAACAACCTACAATAGATCTTTTGTGCTTAGAGATATGCAGGGGAATAATTCTGTCTTCAGTAGTCCAACGTATTTTCCCAAATTCTTTTAACAACTTTTTCTAATATGAACAACCTGCTACCACAATAATTTTCATTTGCTTACAAAAAGAACAGCTAGTACTTTGAGAATGGTATTTTAAACAAGTCTTAAGCTGAGTGGAAGAAGTTTTTACCTTGCACAGAGGCTTACGGTGTGCAAGGAAGGGTTTGCTATGGACCAGCTGGAGCATAGGCAGTGAAGGAGTCCAGTGAGGGACCTCTGCTAGGTCCATGTGATCTCAGTGAGTGCTGGAGAGCAAATACTGTGACAGCTTCACAGCAATCCCACAGGGGTATTTGGAGCCTCATGCCCCTAAACCAGAAACCCCTTCCTCCTGAGCTTGAGTTAAATCTTTGGAAAAGATTTATGAGAGCTGAGCAGCTCAAAGGGAGCAGAAAGGAGTAATTTCTCTCCTGCTGAATGAATTGCTTTGGCTGTTTCATGGGAGCATTCTGTTACAAAAGTTTATGGTTAAGTTTTATAACACAAATTCTTGGAGATATATAAAGATTCTGGGGTTTATTACAGCATTTTTAGTCATGCAGCTGACTGCAGGAAGCATTGAAAATAAGTAGAAGATAATGTGATGAGCAAAGAGATGATCTGTATTCTGCTCAGCTAAAAAGACTGCGTTCCAAGTAGGGCAAAACTGCCCTTGCTGGGACCCAAGCCAATAAATTACAGAGAATATCTGCTATATATGAGAAGACATCTTTTGGCCTGTATTATTTTCAGTTGTGAAACGTTGCTCTTCTTGAAACAAATTTCTTCTGATATGGCAGTGATTCTTGTCTTTATGGGGAAATATGTCCATGACAACTCAGAAACTTGAAACACAAAGGGTCAGTCAGATCTATTTCATGTGTAATTTTAATGACAATATGAGATTTGGATGTTTAGCACTACCAGATTCCTACTTTTTATGAAGCATGAGTACAGGATAGAAGCAATTGTGAGTGGCACATCAGTTCAAAGCGGTGCTCAGTAAATGGCATCCTGCAAAGCAGCTGTTACGTTAGTAATTCACTATCAGATGCCGAAAAGCCCATTGAAAGAACTTTCTATTCCTCCTGACTGATGTGATTTCTTTAAATTTAAAAAAAAAAGACAGAGAGAGAGAGGGATGTTTTCTAATCACAGAATTGCTTTATGTTCCAACCACAGCTTCACATCAGTTGGCAATTTGAAACTCTAGACATGTTATTTCATTTCACTGCAGGGCACAACAGAGTTCAGATACTTTTGACTATGAACAAACTGGTGAAGTTCTCTGGCTATTAATGCGGAAGAAAGAAAACCTCTGTGCAGGCATTATCTATTTGTTGGCAAGGGATAAAGAAAACTAATTTTGTACTCCAAGCCTTACTAATTATTTTAGACTGGCACAAGTAGATCTTTTCATGAGCTTTTTGTATAACACTCAGAAGCTTTATTGTTGACTTGCATGAATTTTGAAAAACTAAAGCAGATAATTACTTACTGAAAAAAAATCCGAAGTCTGTATGTTTTAAAACCTTTCAGGACATTAAAAAACTTATGTGATATTTGTAAGAAGCCTGATCCAACGCCCACTGAAGTTAGTATGACTCTTTCCATCAAATGCAGTGGGCTTGGATCAGGTCCTTGGTGTAAAAACATAGAATTCAGAAGGAAGATGATCAAATAATGTACTAGCCTGATCTAGGAAAATTCATCTATAATTTCCAGTATGTTTCACTGATAATGAGAAGTCATCTCAGACTCCTCTCTCTACACCACCACTTAATTATGTATATTGTAAATCCTCAGGCTTATACCTGAATACATCATGCAGCCACAAATTCTACTCATCTTCCAGGCATTCAAGCGAATTAATTCCTTGCCTGGCCTTTCTGTATTTTAGTTGTTTTGCTGCTTTTTGCAGGATAGGAACAGATAAGCTTTTCTGAAGTCAATGCCTCAGTTCCTCATTGCTCTCTTCAATCCTTTCTGCACACCAACTAGCCACAACCTACTTCCTTGCCACTGCTCAAAAACTGGGGTTTATTGCACAACCCCCTGTCTGTGATCTCCAACACACTGCTCAGTACCCTGAGACAGCCAAACTGTCAGGAACATCTGGAAGCTGTAGAGAAAGTGTCAGGACTTCTGGTGGTATAGTTGGAATTTCTAACACAAAAATGTGTTTGTTGCCACTTGCACACCTAGAAGTTCATAAGGCTCCGAGTACATCACACATATGAAGCATCCCTACAGGATGATGTCTCATACATTTATCTAGGTTATATGGGACTGGATAATGCTTTTCCTGGAGCTCCAAGCACAGCGCCCCATCCTTCCACAATTCCTCTCTTCAGAAAGAGTGGAGTGGAGTGGAGTGGAGTGGAGTGGAGTGGAGAGGGTCTAGTAACTCAAGGGTAAAAAATAGATTAACATGGAGATCCTCTAGATACAAACCTTTATAAAGGACTTGAAACTGTAGGGACCCTGCAGCAGCTCAGTGTAGACCCCCAGCCTGCTCTGTGGCTAGAAGACCTTGTCACGACTGCCTCCTTCACCATGCAGAATCATTCTGGGGAACTTCTGAGCTTCCTTATACTGCAATCTTCCCAGCTCTGTTAAGTGGTGCAGTCTTCTTCTGCCCTCTGTGATTGGGACATACTGACAAGAAGTCAGGTTAAAATTGTGTGTGTGCATGTGTCTGTGTACCCTTCCAAATCTGCATGGTCCCTGATACCTCTTGCAGCCTCCAGCCTGTGAGGGTGATTTGATTCATGCTTTGAATATCAAAAGACCTTGCTGCCTCTTCCTGCATATTTCCCTAAGAAATGAACACTCAGGCTGCAATTGCAAAACATTCAAGTGCCACGTATGCATGTCCTTCCCTCTGCTAAGAGTATGTTTAACCGGGCAGATGTGATAACTTCTGCCCATGGGGAAATTGAAGAGAGACAGCCACTCTGCAGGCAGCTTGCCTTCTCTGCACAGCGCAGGCTCCCAGGGTACACAGCAGAGGGTATCGCAAGGAGATGAATGCACATCAGGGAGCAGCAAGAGCGGGGCTGTTCCCAGAGTGGGTAGGGCAGAGCCCCCACCAGCCAGGGTCCATCCCACAGTACCTGAGTGAGGTGAGCAGGACAGACCCTGAGATGGTGGCCTGTCCAACCAAGAGTACAGATCATAAAGCAGTATTGTGGTGATGAGGCAGGTCCGAGATCAAACTGGGAAGTCAGTCTGCAGGTCAGTGTTAGGATCAGGACCGGTGATCACCAGGCAGGGCCATAGTGATGAGGCAGGGCCAAGGTCAAGCCAGGAAACCAGTCTGTGGGTTGAGGTTGGCACCAAGGATCAGCACAGCCACGGGCCTGCATTTATATACATTGATGGGATCCCCCTGAGCCTTCTCTTCTCCAGGCTGAACAGTCCCAGCTCTCTCAGCCTTTCTTCATATGTGAGGTGCTCCAAACCCTTCATCATCTTCATGGCCCTTCATTGGAATCTCTCCAGTATGTCAATGTCTCTCTTATATAGGGGAGCCCAGAACTGGACACAGCACTCCAGGTGTGGCTTCACCAGTACTGAGTAGAGGTTACCAGTGACAGCAGTGAAAACTGACCATGTGGCTGGAACACAGCTTTCTTCTAACTTTGACCCAGGTTACATGACTCAGTTCAGCACCATCAGATTGTCTATTGCAATATGATTACAATATTACAGAAGTTGCCCATGCGCACTGCACAACGGAGTGTCCCCAAGCCTTGACATGCCCTCAGCTTGTCCTACTGACATGTTTCTTCTTGTTCTCCTGACAAGTCTACTCTGAATTCTAGGGCTTTCATCTCAGTTCTCCTATTTGCCTTAAGCTGAAAACATTAATGGTTTATTGTTGCTGACTCCGGAGCTAAAAGAGCTTTTCCTATAGTGTGTCTGGTTGAGTTAATGTTATAGCAACGTGCTAAGCATGGGCCTTTACCTATGAAATTATATACTGCTAGAACAGTTTTATTATTTTTCAATTTTAATTGTTTGAATTTGCTTTGAACTTCTGAACATTTTACCTGTATTATGAGCTAAATGCAAACATCCTGCTCTCAGAAGAGCCGTTTGCTAGAAATTTGGATGGGTGTTCAAACGGAAAGTTCATATTGTTCAATAGTAGTATTAAAGGCTTTGAACATTATTTCTCTAAACACCATTTTTAATCAGGTAGTGGAAAAGGTGCTGTTAAAAGAGACTGAGGAATTCAGAGTGAGCCCTGCAGATGTCCATAAGCTGTGTGTGCTTTTAGCTGAATGGTCTTCACACAGCGTAACTGTGGAAGGACCCAGTCTCTAGCACTATTCGCCAAAAATGCAATCACATACTTGTTCTTCAGAAAATGAAAGCATGCAGATACTAAGAAAAAAAAATCTGAAATCAGAGTAAGTTGCATGAGCATATTAATGAACGTCCTCTCTAGAAAAGTGGCCTTGTCCCTCTGAGACATCCAGTAGCTCAAAGCAACAACAGCAGATCCCAGTTTTCTTGGAAGTAGCTGGGAAGTAACAGACTAGGAAATGATTAAACTGGGCAGATATCAAGGGAAATGTTTTGTTTGCCTGTTCATTTAGCCACCATATCTTTTAAAAATATTATGTTTTCACCTCCTCCCCTTTTTTTTGTTTGATTTTCCATGAATTCTGCTTAAATTTGTCTTTTCTTTTTGCTATTCACCAAATGATCTGTATTTCCCTGTTTTTCTAAAGAGGTCTGCATTTTTAAGAGCTATGGTTGCAGGCAAAAATACCGGCTGCATTTATTGCATGCTTTACTGGTATGAGTTATAAACATACATCATACCATCTTCCTGGAGAGACAGCACCAAAGTCTCTCCAGGTGCAGCTGTTGGTACAGATGTGGTTATATTGGAACAGTACTGCCCTCTTTGGAAAAAACAGTGCCTGGTATAAACTAAACAGGACCATAGTATCTTTGAACCACAGTCGTTGCAAGCACTTTCCTTCATGCATTACACCAGCAAACCTGCAATGACAGAGGAATCCTTGAGCTGGCTTGGCCCATGCAGAACCAGATTCATTGGCTTTTCCAGCAGCACTGGGCTCTGAGCACTGTGACCTTTCTCCGATATCACAGTTCAGGATCGGCAGGCAGAGATGGAGGTGTAACTAAGCATGCAACACTATTAATGAATCTCATCAAAAGGAGATCACAAAATCCTTGAGCTGCATAAATCTCTAGAGGCTATCTACAGCTAATTTTCTCAGCCGTGTTGTTTCTCCAAGCTCCCTGTAATAATGAAACAGCACTTACACCTTTTAAACAACATATTGTGTAAATTATAAGTGACACACAACCCTCCCAGCAAGCCGAGGAAAATGACAGCATTAAATTCCCAACAGCTATCAGGCTACATTAACAATTTTAGAAGAAAATTACTTTTGAGAAGACAAATTTTAAATGAATAAACATGAATCTACAAGGTTTCAGCAGAGCTGGGGATTCATCCGCAGCATTTTGCTTCGGGGTCACATAACTCCATCCAAAGCAAAGCAAAAACACCCTTGATTAGAAAGATACACACAGTTACAGCAAGTTAATCTCAGCTCTGATCACAAATTTGTCAAAACTCAGCAGCTTTAGCTCAGAAGGGATTTATGTTGGACTCAAGCTGAAGAACTTACAGCCCCTATCACAGAAAGCAGCCCTTGCAACCCACAGAGGGAGAGACGGAATAATTGGGGCTACAGCTTCAGTCAATTTGGCTATAGTGTCCCTTCAGCTTCTGCTCCCTTCTGTGCAATGCACTCATTGGTGTCATGGCACGGCCTTTCAAGCGACCAGCTTTGCTGCAATAATATGATCTAGGTCATCAGCATCCGTCTGTTTGGATCTTGAGCTTGACAGAGGAGCAGCAGTAAATAACCTGGCACCTAGGAGACAGCAGCGCAGCTGGCCAGGCGGCTCCGAGCCAGCAGAGGAGCGGGCATGTGCTCAGCTCCAGCTGGGATGCTCTGGATGCTCCCCTTATAGCTGGTAGTTGCCTCCGTGTCTCCCTCTGTTACTAGCAAAGGTGGTTTGGAGTGTTTCACACTACTGTGGTGGGGCTTGTGGCTGCTCACTTTGCTCTTGTGGCTGCTCACTTTGCTGTCAGGTTGATGAGAGTCACCGGCTCCCTCTATCAGTAACGCGCAGTGACGAGGTGCCATACTGCCTACATTGGCCCCAGTAGTATATTCAGTGCTTGAGCCTAAATCAAGGACCGTACTCCCACACGCACATCCTAGGTGTGGTATAGGCAATTGCTGGAGCAGCTCCAAGCTTTGAAAAGACTGTCACTCACAGCCACCTTTGGGCTGCAAGAGCAATTGAATTTCAGGAGGGCACAGATAACATCTAAGGCTAGCGTAGGTCCCTTAGCTCTCTAATGCCATGTCTCAAAGTTGCAAACCTCAAACCCTGTCCCTACGGCTTTTGAACAATGCAACAAGTGAAACCTGCTGAATCAGCAGCTCTGGGAGAGGAGAGTGAGACAGAAAAGGTTTCAGAGCTGCCAAATTTTCAAGCAGTGGCATGGCACAGAAATAACTAAACAAAGTTGCTATTGGATAAGAAGAAACACTGTCATGTAGATGAAGAACTGGTTAAAAGAGAGGGAATATGGTTGAAATAAGCAGTCACTTTTCATAGTGGGGGGTGATTCTTAATGAAGTCCCACAGGAATCTCTACTGTGGCCTGTGCTGTTCAATATCTTCTTAAATGATCTTGAGAAGAGGATGACTAGGAAACTGAAAGCACTTGCTAGCGGTAAGCTTTCAGGATAGTTAAGATGAAAGCTGACTGTGAAAAACTGTAGAATGGGCAATAAAAATGGGCAGGTAAAATTCAGTAAAGGTACATGTAAAAGGCTTTAAAAGATTTTAAACAAACCCATCTTTGCATGCAAAGTGATGGGCTCTGACTTGACTGTTATATCTTAGAAAGAAGATCTCATGGTTGTAGTAGGTACTACTAAAACATCATTTCCACACATAGTCTTGGTATAAATTAGGTGTCAATGATTGTTAGCAAAGGAACTATGAATGTCCTTCTGCGTCCATATCTTCATTATTGTGATCTGTGTTGCTCAACTCGACTCAAAACGTGAACAGGGAAAGATTCAGAGAATAACAACACAGATGATCAAGGGGTGATCATGCTTCTGTGTAAGAAACTGTTGAATAGATGCAGACCTTTCTGCTTGGAGAAGAGACGACTGAGGAGGATATGACAGGCGTCTTTAAGATCTCGAGTGGCAGGGAGGACATGGCTGCACAGCAGCTGTATTTCCAGCTGGAGAGCTGAAAGGCTTGGGATGAATCCAGCAAGGAGAGCTTTGCACTGAGGCTGAGCTGTGGAAGCTCCTGGCAGGTCCTGGTTTATTTCCAGGCTTATTCCACGCAGGGTCTCGCTGCGTTTGCTCCTACCTCTCACCTCACCACCTTGGCCAAGGATCCCTTACATGTGCCCTGAGGACTCCAGCTGGCATAGCCAGCATAGGAAAGAACAGAAACATTCTAACACATATCAATGACAAGCCCAGCCTGCTGGTACAGACGGTATCCACTACTTTCATTGAACTAAGCATTTCTCAGGATTTGGACTTGAAAGCTAAGTGACCTGCATGCATAGAAATGAATGATCCAGACAATCCCAAAGGGACCAATAAAAACCCATATGTCAAAGCAGGCAGCAAAGTACTCCTCACATTCATTATCCTCTTGTCATTCCTTCTCTTACAATGAACACGGGTAGTATCTGAATGCTGACATCTAGAAAAGTTATTTAACTTCTTTTTTCCCCCCGAAAATTGTCAGGAAGCATTGTCTTCTCTTTTTCTAGAGTGCCCCAAGTGCTACTGTAGGGTTCCATCCCAAACACATCCACCTCAAGGCTTGGGAAATGAAATAATCCATTGTTTCTGTAGCAACAGTAAGCACCAGGAAACTCAGGGAATTCAGATGATGACGCCTTCTGAGGGCTTAGCACTTAGCTTGAGAGTAAGCATCTCAAATAAATTCTTTGTGTCAGAAAGATCTCAAATTCAGAGTTACCCCTTCAATCAGCAAACAGCAACATACCCAGCTCATTGGCTCCAAATTATTTTGGTGGTTTAGGTACAGCTCTGATAACCTTTAAACTACAGTCTATATGGAGGTGCACATTAGACCAGTATCTGCTTTTTCTTATCAAAAAAAAAACCACTACGATGAAGTAATAAAGAAAAATTAAATTTACTTTAGGTACAAGTTGGTATCCAAAAACCACAATAGTTGGATCACGCTTGATTTCACTGATAGCCAGAGGTTTGTACATGCTAACCTAGAGGAATCATTAAGGAAATTAGATATTCTTTAAAATGTCTGGAGAATCTTACATAAACACATTGCATGCTGTCCCCTAAATCACTAGTTGCTGTTATTAAATGCTCTACTTACAGTTTTGTACTTGCTGGCCAAAAAATTTCATTGACTGTCTATGCAACAGGAATCTTCAAAAATTAATACTATTCTTCTTGTCCTAATACCATTATGAAAGTCACACACCACAAAGCATATATCCCATTTTTTAATTCGTACCACAAGGCTATACGGCAGTGCTGTAGATCAGATGTAAAGACAAATGTACTGATCAAGATGGAGGCCAAATGTATTTTCTCTAAGCAATTGTATAAAGGTAACGAGGACTTTTCCACACAGAAGGGATTTGTTTAACATTTTGGATTCAGGAGTGTTGGACTGGAAAGAAACTCCAGGGTCAGTTTCTGCAGCTAGAGGTAGCTACATCATAATTCTTTAGAGGAATTTAACAAGCTGACACAAGACTGATGCAACTCGGGGTCAGTTCAGCTGCTCATCTCACAGGCATTGAAAGCCATATGAGTGCCTAGTGTGTGGTCTCAGCTGCTGTGACAGAAGGGCACAAATCTGCCAGGTCCATGAGGATGTCCCGGATACTCTAGAGCATCTTCACTGGCATCTGATACCTATGTTTAAGCAACTGTGTTGTGCACTCGAATGTAGGGGCTGGCTTTCAGGAGACCCCAAAAGAGACACATAAGCTGCCATTTAGAGTTAGTGGAGTTCTAGACACTGGAGACTAGGGCGTGGTTCAGCCGACCATCACCAGGGCTCAGTTTGTTTGCTCAAACCAAGGTATCTAGCACTTTTTAAGATGCCATGCAACATCATATATGTATTCATGCGACTCAGAGTAAATTCTTGTCTTACCAGAAGCTAGGTGAGATAGCCTACAGCATCTCAAATAGCTGTAGATCATTTTGGGCAACTGAGTTGAGTCCTACATGTGTACTTTAGGGTGAGCTGAGCTGCTCTCTAGGTGCTGTTGGCTATAATGAGGGCTTAAAAACCTGTTACCTGTGTAAACATCTACATGTAGATACCTAAAGTAGGTATCGTTATTTCACATTGAATCTTGCCCCAGGTTTCAATACCTTCAGAGATCTGCTGTTCCCATCCAGCGCTAAGTCCTTCTCTCCACACTCCAGTTCCACATCAGATCAACCTCCTTTCTCTCCTTCCTCTCCACTCACTGTTTTTCATTATTGGTCCCTATTTCCTCTCTCTCTTCTCTTCTTCAAATCCCAATCACAGATTTTCTGTTTCTGTCTCTGAAATCAGTCTTGCTAACCTGCTTGTCTCCCTTTTCCCAAAACCAAGCCAGTTTCTGTACTTTCTGCATTTAAATAAGGCAGCTTCTCCATGCAGGAAAACCCCTGAGGGGATCTGTAAGGATACAGGAAAGGCAGCCCTCCTCCCATTTCCCATCACTGTCTGGGGGACTAAGAGGGGAAAGAGGCAGGGCAGCTGTGCTGCCCGGTGTACATGGAAACTGCAGAGATTTATGGAAGTCTAAACGGTGATTAACATTTAATGAGCATGAGCGAATGGCAAAAATTTAATCAAATTCGGACACATATTAATGGGAAAGTGGAAAGTTCACACCTGGCATAAAGGGCATCCTTTAGCAGATTTGATGCCTCTGCCTCAGAATACAAAGGCGTGGGAGCTTTTCAAAGAAAAGTAATCAACTCTTGTTTGTACAAAATCTTCCCTTTTTTTTTCCAGTATTGTTGCCAAAGACGTATTGACTTAAACTGTCCCAAAGCACTCAACTCAAGGCAGTGCTATACCGTGATGAAAGCCAAGCTTGGCTAACTGGTGGTGCTTCCAGTCACTTCACCTAACAGTGCAACGTCTTAGCTACAATAATATTCAGCACCTTATGTTCCAGCCCTGACTAAACTTGCAGTAATCCCTATTTACGCAGCACTACGCTTCTCTCAACTTTTTGCTGTTCAAGTGGCTGCATTGCTGCTAACTAAGCCACAAACCCTTGGCCTGTCCCTTTCAAGCTGCTCCTGTCAACGTGGGAAGGGATTGCTCTGCACAATGGCATTTTCCTACTGGCACAAAACACCTTCAGCAGCAGTCAGGATGTGAAGTTTTTAAACCAGCTGTTTATTTGGAGAACCCAGAAAATGAAAGGCACATCCATACTTTCGGGTGCTAGGCATTCCGTTCAAAGAAGATGAAAAGCTATATAATCCACCGAGTGTTGCTTTGAGGATATTTGTTCTCACATCCTCACTTCCTTTTAACATGTCATCTTTTCACAAAGTCAGGCTCTTTCATCAATTTGCAGGTTCTGGATACATGTTTCAGAGGTACCAAACTGCAGGTGCTATTTATATCAGGCAATGAGAGAACATTTGAAAGTGACTGCACATTTGATACAATATTGAAAACTGGCATCTTTCCCCAGTATATCCAAGGAATACCCAAAGTAGTCCATACAGTTTGGCTCATTTGGACCAGTATAATGCCATAGTCCCACTCAACTCAATGGTGTTATGTTAGCAGCAGCTGTGCTTTTTAGGCACTAATTCAGCAGAGCACTTAAATATTTGCTTATCTACCTCATTCCTTGATCTGAAGCCAAAGATAATTTTGTATAAAAAAGTATACTGGACTGTGAATGTATAAAATTGCAGCTAATATTGTTGCTCAGCTTACAGGTGGAATAAGCTTCAGGTTATTCTACCTCAAAATTAGCCACGCTTTAAGAAAAGCACAGACCAGAGTGCTTCAGTGAATAGGAATAAATTATTGAATTGACTCCTTAAGATTCAATTCCTGGCTTTGCAGCAGAAAAATCAAGAAATACTCAGTTAATATGATAAATAGATATGTTGTCTTATTAGTCATGTTGGACTTAGAAATATTTTGTTTTCAAATAAGCAAATAGTGCTGGATACAGACATCAGTCAGGGTATTTCAGAAAGGATGTAGCAATTTATTAGACATCTGGGAAAAGCTCCCATTATTTAATTAAGTGATAAAGCAATTATAGGAATAATAGGCCATGTGTGCATGTAAATGTAGTACTGTATTATCTTGGGTAAATCATGGATGTCATACATACAATAGTGCACACATACATTGAGCTGACAATTTTTAACTCCAAGTTCTAGAATTTTGGTATTTTACAAATTAGGAAAGGAATGAAATCAAAGAGAAAGCATTTATGGAGTATATCACTGTTAAAATGCTACCCATTAAATTGTTATTAATTAAACTCATTTAAATTCAGTGGAATTGTGTTGCTTCACACAAGTGCTAGAGTGACTCACATAAAAATATGTCAGTAGTTTCTCTTCAAGGACATCAACACACTGATGTTTTTCCCCCACCCATTGCAAAAAAAACCTTCAAAGTATCTGTGATCCAGGCACCTCAAGCAATGACCCCTAGAACAGCTACAGGGTATACAGTGATAGGAGGTATTATGATTCCCTGCCTGTGGAGCGATAGAGTAGGTATTGAAGCCAGGCACATGCCACAGTAGCTAACACAAAAGAGAGCTGTCTCATAAAACCTAGTAGGAGTCTGCTGAAGACTGCAAACATAGCAAAATAAAAAGTTTGCAACGGTGTTGCACAGATTGTCTGTTACGTAGAAGTCTGGACACTTTTATTGAGTCAGAATTAAAATTAACCCAGTTTTATTTCTAAGAGTACAGGTCTATTGCTAGAGGAAATTAGCTCTGCAGCGCCAAATTCTTGCTATTTTCCACAAAAAAAAGCACAAGCTTTATTTAGCGTAGCAACATTTGCAAAATGACACATTGTGAAATTCACAGCGTCTTCCATAGGGGCTGATATTCAAAAGTAAATTCATACTATTAAGCTCATAAAACATTTGCATTCAGACAGGCAAAGCTTTGGCTAGCTACATATTTTGTTACAGGTTTGACACTGAAATCAATCTACAGCACACCTCTAGAACAGTTTGAGAGAAGAGACAGCTTAATAGTTCATGGCAAATCGATGGGTAAAAAAAAAAAACAAACATTATATGCAAAAAAACTCTAAATCTGAGTTTTGGGAAGACCGATGTGCGAAACTACTCCCATCAGAGTGCACCTGAGCACAAAGGAAAAGTTTCAGGACCGAAGCATCTGCCAGGCTTTTAGTTATATATTTGCATTTCTTTTCCTTTGTGTGATTAGGACACAACAAAGACATGCAATGTCCTTGTGGCTTGAAGTAATGGCATGTTTCAAGTTTTGTCTGACTTTTGAGAACAAGCAGTGAAGAAGTTCTGACAAATAAATCTCTCTTGTGGTGTGATTTATTCAATTTTTTTTCCCAGAGCACCTGTGTGCTTTGAATCAGACACATATCCTCTCACACACCATTACTCCTCTCAGATTCAGTCTCTTCCTAGTCGTTGCCTACCTGAAGTTTTCTTTTCAGCAGCTCTCTCAAAGCACACTTGGAGCTTCTCTTTCAAAGTCATCTTTAATCCTTCTCTGGGAAACCAGTAACAACCAACCCCGCTCTGGGCCTGGTGCTTCTAGATTAATTACAATCCTCTCTTTGATTGAGTATCCACCCCCTTCAGCTGTATAATCTGCAGTTTTGACATTTTTCTGCCTTACTTCCAAATGCCAAGATTGTTCAGACTGCCCACTTTCCTGTGAGCTCTCACCTCTTTTAGCACGCCTTTTAAAATGTCAGGGAGTTACTACTCAAAGCCTTGTTATATGGTCTTGATTCCTTTCTTTTTGTTGGAAATTTTCTATTCTGGAGATCTATTTCACCACGAAGCATGTCACTGCTGCTGGGATAGCAATACTACCCACCTCCAGGAAACTAACAGGGAAGAGTTCAGGAAGCTTTCCTAACTTCTTTCAGACTCACGACCCTCACACCATAAGGAAAAAGTAATGCTATTTCTCACAAATGGAACCAGATGTGGTAGGATAAACGTGCTGGTGGCACAGTCAACAACAAGGAAATGCTAATTACACCATGATGCTCTGCTCCACATGCATGCACTTCCAGTTTACCAGTTCCTTGGTGGCAGACAGGAGATCAAGCAACAGGCTCTGCCTCACATCTGTGTCATCCCAGAAGAACCTTTGGTGACCAGACACAGAATCACAAAATCAGAATTGTTGAGGTTGGAAGGGATCTCTGGAAGTCATATTGTCCAACCACCTGCTCAAGCAGGGCTACCTAGAGCCAGTTGGCCAAGACCATGCCCAGGCAGCTTTTGAATATCTCCAAGGATACACTAGCAGCTCTTCCTCCCCTCCTTATGTGAAAGGTTCCAAGGAAGGGCTTGCTGAGCAATGTTTGCAAGTCTGGTGCCCCATCTGCTTTAGGCAGTAGATGACAATCATCCTCATGAAGAGTCCATTGTCCCTGCAGGATGAGACACTGGTCTCCTTTGCCTTGATGGTGGTAGGGTAGGATGGATCCCCATCAAACATTCAGGTTAGCCTGATGTATGAAGAGGAACAAAGACTTCAGTAGTACAGAGGTAATGAATATGTGCTATTACAAATTAGGATGCAATCTTTAGTTTTCTGTACTGGTCCTCTTTAAAAGGCTGCATCCAAAAAAGCTGTATGAATACTGTTCTTAAGCTGTTTCAGCTTACAGAAGTTCCACTTTGCACAGTATTACAGATAATATTTGCCCTTACTCCCTTTCTTCTTCTTTCATTAATGTAAATGATGCATTAAATATTTTAAATGACAGGAAATAAAAATGAAAGATGAAGTTCAAATGCACGATCTAGGGATTTTAATGCTCTAGACAATCTTGGACATTGTTTAATAACAAGAGTCGGTTTGTTTCAAGAGATTTTCTACATGGATGGAAACTGAGGCACAGAGATTACATGGCTTCCCAAGGTGTGGTGGGTTGACCTTGGCTGGATGCCAAGTGCCCTCCAAAGCTGCTCTATCACTCCCCGCCTCAGCTGGACAGGGGTGAGAAAATATAACAAAAGGCTCGTGGGTCGAGATAAGGACAGGGAGATCACTCAGCAATTACCATCACAGGCAAAACGGACTTGACTTGGGGAAAATCAGTTTAATTTATTACCAATCAAATCAGAGTAGAATAATGAGAAATAAAACCAAATGTTAAAACACCTTCCCCCCACCCCTCCGTTCTTCCCTGGCTCAGCTTCACTCCCGATTTTCTCTGTCTCCTCCCCCCAAGTGGCACAGGGGGCCAGGGAATGGGAGTTGTGGTCAGTTCGCCACACGTTGTCTCTGCTGCTCCTTCCTCCTCACACTCTTGTGCTCCAGCATGGGGTCGCTCCCATGGGAGACAGTTCTCCACAAACTTCTCCAGCGTGAGTCCTTCCCAGGGGCTATGGTTCATGAACTGCTCCAGTGTGGGTCCCTTCCATGGGGTGTAGTCCTTCCGGAGCAGACTGCTCCAGCATGGGTTCCCTGCGGGGTCGCAAGTCCCTCCAGCAAACCTGCTCCAGCATGGTCTCCTCTCTCTCCACGGGTCCACAGGTCCTGCCAGGAGCCTGCTGCAGCATGGGCTTCCCACAAGGTTACAGCCTCCTTTGGGCGCATCCACCTGCTGCAGCATGGGGTCCTCCACGGGCTGCAGGTGGATATCTGCTCCACCATGGATCTCCCTCCATGGGCTGCAGGGGGACAGCCTGGTTGCAGGGGAATCTCTGCTCCAATGCCTGGAGCACCTCCTCCCCCTCCTTCTTCACTGACCTTGGTGTCTGCAGGCAGGTGGCAGCCTAGGCAAGGAGAAATGTCCCTGATCATCTTGAGTGCCCACCCAGTAGCCTAGCCATGAGCTCAGGCTTGACTTTAAGACACTCATGCTGGTAGTTAAGCAGCAGTAGTGCAAACATCGGTGATTTGTTCATGGTAATGCATTTATTTTATCTTTCAGGTAAAAGAGGAAAAAAAAAATATAGAAAAAAAGCCAGATGATGTCCCCAAGCCTGTGCTGAAGGGACTCTCTTCTGGAAAAGGAGGTAATTCAGAAAGCTTCGTTTGACCTTCTACAGGACAGGAAAAGGCCGATGTGCCCCTGGGAGCACAGAGACCCTTCTGCACTTTAACAGTCTAAGCAGCCCCTTACAAAACATTTATGGACAGGCAGCCGCACAAACCAATTTTACTTTGTTCAGGCCTTTTAAATGGAAATTAATTCCTCAACCTCCATTATCAACAGTAGAGCATCCTTTCTTGCTAGCCTATATTTCTCATAAGTGTATAGCTTGTCTTAAATTGCCCCCTAGAGGAGACAAAACAGATGCAACAGAATGAAGAGATGGAAGCCAATTTTAACATTTTTTTGAAAGAGCGGCAATAACACCACAGTAGTGCCATGCTGTTCTTTCAATAAATCAGGAAGGAAATCTCATTGTCCAATCACCCTTTGTTCCATTTTGCTTCAAGGGCATAAACCCCACATATTACAAGATAAAATTATGTTGTAGTTTCAAGATGAGGAGGCAAATCTTCATTGATCAAAGGTGGAGTTCTGTTTTTCAGACAAGGAGCTGCACTCTTCACTTATAATTAGCTTTAAGGAGAGCAGGATGAGTTTTTGATTAAAAATAAATTACTACTGATCACAGTCAACTCTTTCGATTGTTTCTCATCCATCTAATTCTGAGATGGCACTTTAAAGCTTTAATGCGTCCTCTTACCATGCTTAATTGATAGGCAGCTTTTGCAAAAAGAATGCCTGAGGAAAAAAAATTCATTCGCTGTTGCAGCCCTTTGCTCTTGCAACAAGAATTTGATCAGATTTCACTAAGATCTCCATTTTATGAAAAGTTGCCTTTAAATTGGAAATAATGGCTATACCCCTTACATAGACCTTTTCACCCTTACCGAGTCTACCCACCAATGTCAAAAAGAAACTAATAGTACTATATATCCTAGAGGTAAAATGTGTGTTATCAGTTGTGATAAGGGCCATCTGCTTCCATTAAAAAAGATAAGTAGCAGATCAAAGCATTTCTGCCTTCTGTAACACTAGCTGAGTGAAAATGCAACACCTAAGACCAAGAATTTGGGTGGATGGAGGTAGAAGAAATAAAGAAGAGAATTTAAATGGCCAGAGAACTGGGGGAAAATTCATCCCTACTGAAAGCTTATTGCTATGAATTTATATCAGAGATGAATTTGGTTCCTTTTTTTGGGAAACCACAAAGAGGTATATTGTCACATAAGCTAAAACATTGCATTAATCATAATTTCTTATATGAGGTTAGGAGTTAATCCTTTAATGCAGTATTCTGAAAAAAAAAAAGAAAACAAACAATTCTGGTTGCTACAGCTGTCAAGATGTGCAACCCATGGCTGTTTTAACAAAATAACAGCAGCAACATTACTGCAAATTGCAAATGACCAGACTGAAAAATGAGATAAACCTGGAGAATCTAAGGTCTCTGATATGATATAGCAATGTAAGAAATTAACTGGATAACCTTGATACCTTCCCCAGGCACCTGCCTTGCCTCTCTGATGGATGCTGCTGTCCCCAAGGCAGGGAAATCTGACGTACTTTTAATTAGCTCTCAAATTGCTATAAGTTTCCATATTCAGGTAAGAGGATTCCTCTTTCAATATACCTTAATATAATGGGCTGAAAGCCCTGTCATTCCAGGAAAAACATCGTGAATGGATTGGATGTCCTTTGTACAGGCAAGGAGAACCAGCTAGAATGAGACTGATTTTAAAAGTATCCACTAAATTTTAAAAGTATCCTCTGTGCTGAATGTTAAAAATGGAAGTTACAATGTTAATTACAATATTTATTTCTGTGCACACATATCAGCCAGCTCCCTCAATATTCATGGGTGCATCCCATCACTGTCAATGGACTTATGTATGTCCAGTTTGCTTAAGTATTTTCCAACCTGATCATCTTCCACCAAGGATAAGCCCACCCCCCCAAGTCCATCTATGGGAGGGGAGGAATATATCATCTTGAAACTTAAAACAATAATTCTAAATGTAACTCTAGAGCCCATGGTGTATTCCGAAATAAAATTATTTTTGTAATTGCTTCAGTTCTGAGACCCATGGTAACAAAGGGCAGTTGACATCCTTCATAACTCTACCCAAGTATTTATAAATGCTTGAGACAATATGAACAATACAGAAAGAACACTGTAACAAAGAATGTAATCCCATAAATCTGGTGCAGAAGACACATTATCATGCTTATGATGCATGAGAACTGCATAATAATTTGGTAGGTGCATTTCTAGAATTGTATATAGTATCTCTCTGCTGCCTCTACTCATTACAGATAGGGACAGTGTATTGTTGCGGGGATAAGAAAAGTGAGTTAAGGCATACATTTTACAAAGCATAGTAGGAATGTGATCAATTTAGGCTTACCTGTGACTTTGCTGTAAAGTTATCTCAAGTTTCCACACAGGCTAATTTGAGTAAGAACATCATATTCCAAAATGGAGTTGAGCTTTATTTGAGACATTTTATCCAACTTTCTCCTTTTAAGAACACATTCGTTGATGCTTACCGTTCTGTAATATGGGCACCCTTCAAAAACTTTCACAAATACTGTATGAAATGCTGCTGGTTCTTTGAATGTGCTAGAGTGGAAGCAGTTGTAGTACAGCAACTCATTGCCATCCTCCATGCTCTCACCAGGTTCTCAGAGATCATTTAATGTACCCATATTTGGCATTTTTAAATCCTCAGCTAAGTAACCAAAAGAGTGCCATTATCTTCACAAAGTGAGAAAACAGTGAAATTGTGGGAGGGAACATGGGGGATCTGGAGTTATTGTAATGAGAGGGAACAGGCTTTGTGAGGTAGATATTTGCAGAAAATTAAGCTTCAATCATTCCACTGGCTGTGATGAAGAATCTCATCCTGTGTTTCTAGCTCCTATCCTTTTCTGTCAACCTTGAAAATACAGATATAAGAGGCAAGTCTGTTGGTGTAGCCCCATGACCACAACAAGGTGGTCAAAGAGCACAGTGCCGCTGAATGGGTGCCCCTTGTGCCACCCATGCACTTCCACCACATCAGGTTCAGCAATCACCACCCTGGGGGTGAGGTGGGCTCGCGTGCTGATCTGACTAGAAACTAATCCTACCTAAAAGAAGAGTTAGTTGAGGCATGCCTGAACCAGTGGTAGAGCCGACACTCTAGCAAGTGAGTGGTGGCAAGAGGGGTGATGGGATCACATGCCGAGATAGCAGGGAGAATAACATCCTGCAATTAGACTGACTTTAGCCCACCACGAAACTGCAGGACTAACGTACACAGAGAAAAACAACAGCTCTAAGCACTGAAGAGCTGCATTGCTCTCCTTCAGGGATTATGGGTAAGGATTTAAATTCCTGAGCCATGGACTCTCATCCACAGCTGCTTCTCGTCCTCTGGGTCTCCCCACAAGGAGGAACTCTCTGAATTACAATACCATGGGTCCTGCCTTGCTCTGAGCCAAGCACCAAAGTGAAGTTTGGCTGGTTGCCTGAAACAAATACAAATCGCTGCAATAACCAGACACAACAATAAAATAACTGTGAAAAGAAAACGACCTACCCAAATTAACTACCTGCCAGCCTTTTCCTGACATCCATTTAAGGACAATACTACTACAGTGAGGGGACACCCTTAGAGCAACATGAAATGCAAGCACATAAGAAATCAATATCTGAGATTTGTTGTACATATCTTTCCTTTTTTGGATGATGGTCAGATCCAGGGAGGAATCAGCACAGACCGTTCATCATCAACATGAGAGAATGTGTCTTGAAAGGGACAACACACATTTGTTACTGTGGTACAGCGGGTCTGCTATAAATCACACAGGCTAATAAACCAGCCAGCAGCAGTAGCTCATGAGTGCTGGGCATTTCTAGATCAGCAGAGTAAATCTCTTTTGATGCCAGAGATAAGCCGCATTTCATCACATTTCCCCTTCACCAAGGGAAATCGGAACAAGCAATAACAGGAAATACTCATTTACAGAAACATCTCTGAAACAGATGTTGAAGGACTGATAACAGAAGATGTTTGCAGAGCATTTTGTGAATAATCTCTAGAATTGCATAAGAAACTAACACATCATAGCTTGTAAACCTATGCATACACTTAGCTTACACAGAATAAGTGTGAATTACTAAGTGCATTCTTCTCAACTTCAACTTACACCCACTGCGTTCTCCTGGTGGCAGGAATGTAAATACTATGCTACTGTGCTATGCTGATGCTACTGGTAGTATGTCCTTATCTTTGCATATCTTCACAGTAAAGTGTGAAATGACCTTGAGACGTTGAGATTTTTCCTCTAAGTCTGTGCCACCTGTCAGTCCCAGGTAAAACTGGGTTGCCCCTTCACAGAGGTCTACTCCCTGTGTCTGGCTGGAGGTCCATGGAGGTGGGCTGTGCAGTTGTCCTCTCATTTCTAGGGCAGCTCTGCACTGATGATGCCCAGAGTACCATGAGAGGCTCCCTGGACCTCAGACATACCTTTCACAGCAACAATATACTGTTTCTTTATTTTCTTTGTTACCCCTAAAACCGGTTTTGTCCAGGTCTGTGCTTCTTTATCTGACCATCGGAGAACTGTTTATAGCTGTGGGGTTTCCGGTGTCAGGCCAGTGCCCTATCTCATATCATCCCATGCCTGCATTCCTCCGTGCTGTGTCCCGTTTTTCCACTTCTCAAGGCCCTTGCTATCGTACCAGGGCTGTATTTCTCTACACTACATCACTGTGTTAGAGCCATAAATATCTCATTCTACATATAGAATAACTGCCTGTTACAACATCTATACAGAACTGTGGCTGTACCACGCAAAGGTAAACAAAAGCAAAACAAATTAACCGCAGGCACCTGGCCAATTAGAGAAATTGCTGTCACAGCTAGACCAAGTAAAACAAAGCTACTGGCACGTCAAGAAAAGCTCAGACAGAGCAAGCCTGACAAACTGCAGCCCTGCTGCCTTGCAGATTCAGTACAAAGCTTATGGTCTGCTACCCAAGAATGGCAATCCTGTGCTGCAAGGACTAGGCTCTCTCATTCCTAGATCACACGTCCCAAATCCTGTTTTTCTCCCTTTCCTCTGCAAAGAAAAAATCTTCCTTCTCTAGCTGAGCAGATCAAGTCACCAGCATTTAACTTATTTTCTGGGAGTAACTTACTTGCCCCATGCCTGCTGGTATCTTACCCAGCTAGTCCCACCATTTAGAGAATGATTATGAGATGGGATCACCACTGGTCTGTAGCCATGCAGAGGCTTTTAGGGCAAGCCTCCACATGGACTCCGTTCCTGAGAGACAGAATGAAAGAAGAGGATCAGATTCTCATTCAGTATTAATCAGCACAGCTTCACTGAGATTAATGACAACGGAACTTATGACAGATGTGAGAACTGTTAAAAATCCTTTTGTTCATCTACAGCTGGAATTTTTACTTGCAATTCTACCTTCAGAAAATCACTATGTGAATTCTTTGAATCATGTTTTAATTTACAACCAGATCTGAAGGGCAGCTTTCTGGTCTCCTAGTCAGTGCCCAGAAAGGGAATCAGCTCCTGCAGGACCGCACAGTGGGTTCATCCTCGTTGCCTACACGTTCACTGAGCACAAACCCAGCACCTCCGAGTGTTTGAACTCCTTATGGGAATCTCAGTGCCTCACATAGATCTAAGGAAGTAAGGAGGACATGGATGGGGGTTTTGAACAACACTCCACAATTTAGCTCTTTGACATTTGGGATTTGAAGCCACAGGTTTTCTGTTTTGATTCAGGTATACAAAAAGTCATTAAAAATATTCAGCTAAAACAGCAAAATGTATGCAAACTTGTGTTTCTGCCCTCAGATGACTCACCTCTTTCCTTCCCATAGTGCCCTGGTTACAGTTGTTTTGTCAAAGAAGAAATTATCCACTCAGTTTAATAATTGTGTCACGTCTAGGCATGCTAATTAATAACTCTGAGCTGCTATTACTGGCTCAATAGCCTAACATAATAGCCCAAGCTGCAGTGTTTATCTGTTGGATTTCTCGGTTTGCTCATCTCCAAAGCACTGCATGAGGATGCTGGAGGTACATGGATCATATCCATTCATATTAGAAGTCAATACCACAAATAGACTGTGAGACAAGGCACTGTTTTATAGTCATTGCAGCAATATCTGAGCTTGCAATGCAAGCACTTTCATATTTTTGTTTCTGAAGTGCTGCTGCTTCGGCAATCAGGGCTAACATCGGTATGTTGGGGTCACTGATGAAAGCAATCAGACTGAGTTTATCTCTGCACCCAGATATTAGGGGGATAGTGTGGAAAACAGTGTCCTTTTCTGGGCAGTGAAGTCTTAAAATGTTTTCTGTGGCAAGATTTCCACATAAGAAGAGGGGTAAATGTCCTTGCTCCCTTTTCAGACCACATGGCTTTGACTAGAGACTTTTTGAAGTAGAAAACTCCTTGGACTGGGACGAGGACATGGAAGATCATGTAATAATAGTATTGAATGACAGACTAACAGAGTCCCAGAGGAAGAGAGTAAGGCTTAAAGGAGTAAGGCTTACCTCCCCACCCCATCCACATGTTTTCACTTCAGATTAATAGCCACTAAAGAATGACACTGATACATTTGTGCAGTTAATGGCAAGTCTAGGGAAGACTACGTTGTGTGAGCAAGCCCCGATCTTTGGTTGCCTTAACCAGGGCATCCTCTTGCCCGCAGAGGAGATCTCCCCTTTGCAAATACCTTCTGCCATCTGGGACCTCAAGGCACATGCTGGGGACTGGCTGATTTCTCTGCACGTGTAGCAGACCGTGGGCTGCTGGGGAAGACCTGGCAGGTACTGCCAGCTGTCCAGTAACTTTGGCCTGGGAAAGGACTTATTGCAGATAAATCATTAAAGACAGATTAAGAGCCCTGCCATGGGAAACTTGCAAGCCAGGTTAAAAACTTATCTGAATTAATTGAGTTGATAGGAGAATTTTTTTTTGCAAATGTTTTATTTTTCTTTCAAGCAGAAATGCCTAACCTTTCCAAGTATATTTTAAGATTGCAATAACGATATCTATAAAAGCTATAAACTGTAATGCATTTTAATGCCTGATAATTTTTCAGTGAGCTTGATAAGTACTGCAGTTAAAATGCCTGGCATTTGAAACATAAGAGGGGATAAACACAATGTACTAAAATCCCTCCGGCATTAAAAATTGTATTATCTATCTCACAGACCTATTGAAGTTAATAGGAGTTTTGGCTGAATAACAACGGAGTAAAGATTGTAGTCATAATTATTTACATCCAAAATTTTAATCTTTGCTATTTCCGATGGTAACAGAGGATGACAGAAAGCCTGTTATAAGCACTTTGAATGTTGAATGCCCCATTAAGAGCAACAAAATATTTTAATGATGAAATATAACAAAAAATCATAGTAAGCCAGACCTCTTCTATATTGCTTATTCTGGAGTAACTGCTAAAACTTGAAGTTTCTCTGAATCACATCAGACTGACAGCTGAATCTACTTAATCAAGTACCTCTCCCTTATCTTCTGAATGGGTAAAGCAAATGTTATGATGGGCAATAAAGGCAATTTAACTTCTACTCCATATCCTTTGTACTGCTCTGGGTGCTTGAGGAGCTGAAATTGTCTATAATGCCCATTGACAAACCCTAACATTGTCCACGGGGAGGTCTTGGGTGGTAGCTTCACTCTGCACTGCCTTCCCCATAGCCCTGGCACAGAGTGGGGCAGCAAGGAAAGACAGGGAGGAGCTGCCAGCCCACAGTGAATGCCAGCAACCAACAGAAGGTCTTTGTGAAGCAGTAACCTAAAATGAGCTAGATATACATCATATAGCACAAACTTACATAGCATATGTACATATTCTATATATAGAGATCTAGATATACATACACCCGCAGATGTATAAAAAGCTATACATTTTGCAGTATATAAATATATGACATAATACATGGTATATAATATAGCATAAAGTATGCATTATATTATGCTAATCAATGTAATGAGAGCTCTGAATTCTGACCTCAGTATAAAAACACTCCAGGTTTCTCAGAGTGCCTATAACACTCCACCACTTGTTATCCATTGAGGCCCTTTTCTTGGGCGAGACTGAGAATATTAAATAAATACAAATATTAAATAAATACAAATCAATATCACTCTCTTTTTCTACCCACTATTAAATTTGTTTTTCAGACTTGCTTTTATTCTTAGAACATTGCTCTTTATCAAGGCAGTCTCTGCAGGGTCCCATGGAAATGCACTAAGCACATCATAAAACCAAGAGCTGCACCTCTTCTGTTGGCTTCATCAGCCAACTTTGTAGCTTTGCATGCAAAACCTGACCAGGCATCCAGCATGCTGTGTGTTCATTAGAAACCAGTCCTGCATATTACTCAGCATGCGACTGCATGTTATGTTTAAATTGATTTTTTTGAAGTTGACCAGTATCGGTTCTGCCAGTAAGTTCCACTGACACCTGTAGGTGCTTTTCTCCTATGAAAATCATATCTTTAATGCATTTTTTTTATTTTAATTACATTATACATATTATTATTAAGACAGATACACATAAATGCTCTACAGCTACATCAACAGTTAAAAAAATTTTACTTTTACAAATTTTTAACTAACACCTATATTTTAAAGTCTTTTTTTTACTCCTTGATGTCCAAATCTAATAGTTTTCTTGTTGAAGACAGATTTTAAAAGCACTGAAATCCTTAAAGGGTGAGGATCTGTATAGAATAAATGGCCAAGATGCTTAAAGACCATTCCATTGCATAGTCCTACTTTTCAAGAGAAAGTTCTGTTCAGCAGGATTTTGGTGATGCCTTATTTGTAATTTCAGGAACTTTTGAGATACTTTTCCTTTGGTGCTGATCATCTCTAGCATATGGCTAGAGTACTGCCTGTTATTTTCAGATTAGATATGCTCAGCCAAATTATTCTGTTGCCTCCATTCTGGTATTTCTCAATGACACAAGTTTTGATTAAAGGTCTGCTAAGTCAGTTGAAGGACTCCTGATGTCAGTAGATGTTGAAGTTAATATACTTGTAAACTGGACCACCTTCATGTCTTCTCTTTCTGTCCCATTCTCATACTACACAAATCACATGAATCAAGTTTTCATTCCATTAATGAGAATTATTGTTGTAGGTTTTGTCTACACCTGTTGCTTCACAATCTTCCATTTAATTCTTCTTGCTCATTTTCCTCCTTGAATTGCTCCTTGAACTTCCGTAGAGACAGTCAAGAATAATCTTCGTTATTTGAATCCTGTTCCAAAACAATTCATCCTCAGTCATCTTTGCCCACTGGATGGTTTCCATGCTATTTGAGGGAAGCTGCTTTCTCACTAACAGTGGCAGGTTTCTCCGGACAGGCAGCCATGGAAGAGTCTGAAATCAAATCTGTCTCCTGTTCTCAAGTGTGGATGATACTCAGGACTATCCCTCTCAGGATCTAGTTTCAGGACCTTTTTAAGCTACCATCCACCAATGCTACAAGCAAAACATTTTTGTTGTTTTACTTGCCAATATGACTTAGACAAACATTTTTTGTGTTCAGCATTTCACAAGATTTCTCATCAGCAATAGTTTCCTGTACTGTTTAAACACATCCAAAACTGAAGCCTAACCGTGGAGAGCAGTTTAACTCTGTACTGCTACAGCTCAGTTGACAAATGGAAGTTACTGAGTCTAAGTTGTCAAGACCGGCTATGCCCGGACAGCATTGGCCTCAGTGCGTGCCCGTGCTGGCTCCGGGGCCACGGGACTCTCCCCCTGCGCTGCAGCATGCCCTGCGCACCGGGAGCTACCTGCACGAAACGCAAAGTTTTCCATATACAGCCCAAAGACAGAGTAAAAAAGCTTCCACACAGGATTTGTGGTTGTAATGCTGTTTTATTTTATTCTCATTACACCTTATAGGTGTCATGAAAGCAGGAGCTGATGTGAAAACGGTTTCATCCACAGTGCCTGCGTATTTTATCTAGTCCACACAATGGACCTGATACGGCAGTTTCAGGATGACTGTATCCACTATTTCAGAGTTGCAGAGAGAATGTGAGATGAATTTCATTTCTATTTGAGTCCCTTAGAGTAGCAGGAGATAAAAACTCTACTATGAAAAAGAGTGATTGAAAGTTACTAAAATACTTTCTTAGTTGTCCTGATTCAGTGGAAGCAAAGTGAAGAAAAAACATTAGAAGTTGATTTGCTTTCCCAAAACAACAGGGCTTATGTGACTGTTCTGGATGGCTGACCTTCCCTAGGTACCTGTTAACTTGCTGACCAACTTTGACCAAACCTGACAGAGGCTTATGAGCTCCTATTCAGTTCCTGCAAGTTTTCCTGGACCTTCCAAAGGAAAGAGACTGCAGTCATCCTTCCCCAAAGAAAATGCAAGCACTAGTCAGCCTTGTCAATCTGCAGTGCAGCCATCAGTCAGTTACTCTGCACCAACACGCCTCCACACCGGCCAGAGCACCTCGCGTCTCTCAGACAGACAGCAGAGATGACTGGGAATTGTGTTTGTCTGCCATGGAGGAAGGGATGTATGGGCCTTACAGTGCAATCGATAGCTATCCTCCTCTTATAGTAGTAGAAAGAAATAGCAACAGATTATAAATAATTAGAGGTAATAAATAACTGAAATAAGGAATTACAAGAATTTTTCTTACACAGCCAGATTCATAACCAGCATACAATATATTTTCAAATTATACTACTTTCCGTGAGTTCCTCCTCCTGTCTAAACTTTACCAAACATAAGAATAAGCATTTGTAAGAAAAAAAAAAAAAGAAGTCCTACGGGAGAGTCACTAGCATTTCAAATTGATTTCTCATGTTTTAATAATCACTATTGACCCTTACTGGGGGAAAAATTTCCCGGTGCTGGCAGAGGTGGCCATCTATAGAGCAGCCAGCCTCTTCAATACGGTTCATTAACAGAGCTAAAAGTCAACTTTTATGATCATCATTTCAGCAACTTCCATACTTATAAACTGTTTGCTATTTCTGAGGAGAAGATCATGCTTGGAAATGAAATGAGCGCCTTGACCCAAAAGAATCTGTCACTACTCCATTTGTTTCAGGCAAAATGTGCATTTTTAAAACAGATTTCTTTGGAGAGGCAACTGATAACAGAACATTCAGTTAGACTCAATATTTTTCTAAGAAGTTACTTTACAAACACCTTACCTGCTTTTAATCTTTTCAAACGATACTTAACTGTCTGCTTTACGAAGTAGTCATATATGAGTTTACAGATATGCTGGGCCAGAAAATAAAAAAGCGGTGTCATGAAGATAAAATGCAATGCAAGAGTCCACAGCACATACTCACATCCTTTAATGCCAGCACTCCCCATAGTTCTTATTTTAGTACTTTACACTTCTACTCCTGCAAATTTTCCCCCAGAGTGCTGTCAAGTAATTTGCTGTACTAGATGGTGCTGATCCTTCTTCTGTTCCTTGCTTTCAGCATCCCAAATCAAAAATGTTGTGAAAGAGAGACATCAGACCTCTTTGCCAAAGGGAGAGTTGTATAAGAAATTGGTGGTGAAGCTCATAATGATCAAAAGAAGCGTGGGGGAAGAAGGGGTAAGAAGCGCAGGGGGAGATCACCAAGCGCATCTGGACAAGACTCAGGTATGCAACTCTGCCATCTCCCACTGGAGTCTGCCAGGCCTCCCTCCTCCTACCCTGCTCCTTATTCCTCTACCTCACATTTTCTGTCTTGTAAGGGAAACAGAGACTAGAACAGCCTTCACCAGGAGGGGACTGCTAAGTGAAAAGCAGAAGTGCATCTCATTTACACAAAAATGGGGTGGAAAAACACCCTGCAGAAAGAATGTGAAGAGGCTAAAAGTGCAGTCAAAATTTGCTTCCCCATGGAAAAGCTTTAGACTATACAAAATAACTCTCTCCAAGTGAAGGAAATGTAAGCATTTAAACTGAGATAATTGGCACAGTGGACTTTGGGGTTTGTATGTTTATATTTCCCTTTAAAAAGTAATTACTTATGTTTTTTATTTGTGTTTTAAGATGTACAGAAAATTCTGTTTTACAAGCCTAGATTTTCATTTACTGTGCTGGACACTAAAAAGCTGTTAAAAACTTCCATAGAATCATAGAATAGTTGAGAAGCGACCTTTAAAGGTCATCTAGCCCAACCCCCCTGCAATAAGCAGAGACATCTTCAACTAGTTCAGGTTGCTCAGAGCCCCGTCCAACCTGACCTTGAATGTTTCCAGGGATGGGGCATCTACCACCTCTCTGGGCAACCTGTTCCAGTGTTTCACCACCCTCATCATAAAAAACTCCTTCCTTATATCTAGCCTAAATCTACCCTCTTTTAGTTTAAAACCATTACCCCTTGTCCTATTGCAACAGGCCGTGCTAAAAAGTTTGTCCCCATCTTTCTTATAAGCCCCCTTTCAGTACTGAAAGGCTGCAGTAAGGTCTCCCCGCAGCCTTCTCTTCTCCAGGCTGAACAACCCCAACTCTCTCAGGCTGTCCTCGTAGGAGAGGTGTTCCAGCCCTCTCATTATCTTCATAGCCCTGCTCTGGACCTGCTACAACAGGTCCATGTCTTTCCTGTGCTGAGGACTCCAGAGCTGGACGCAGTACTCCAGGTGGGGTCTCACCAGAGCCGAGTAGAGAGGCAGAATCACCTCCCTCGACCTGCTGGCCACGCTTCTTTTGATGCAGCCCAGGATACGGTTGGCTTTCTGGGCTGCGAGTGCACATTGCTGGCTCGTGTCCAGCTTTTCACCCACCAGTACCCCCAAGTCCTTCTCCACAGGGCTGCTCTCAGTCCCTTCATCCCCCAGCCTGTATTGATAGTGGGGGTTGCCCTGACCCAGGTGCAGGACCTTGCACTTGGCCTTGTTGAACCTCATGAGGTTCACATGGGCCCGCTTCTTGAGCTTGTCCAGGTCCCTCTGGATGGCATCCCATTCCTCAGGCACGTCAACCNAATGATGTTGTGGGGGACCATGTCAAAGGACTTACAGAAGTCCAGATAGACAACATCCACAGCTCTTCCCTTGTCCACTGATGTAGTCACTCCACCATAGAAGGCCACTAGGTTGGCCAGGCAGGACTTGCCCTTGGTGACACCATGCTGGCTGTCTCGAATCACCTCCCTGTCCTCCACGTGCCTTAGCATAGCTTCTAGGAGGATCTGTTCCATCAGCTGGGTGAGGCTGACAGGTCGGTAGTTCCCAGGGTCCTCCTGTCTACCTTTTTTTAAAAATGGGTGCAATGTTTCCCTTTTTCCAGTCACCAGGGACTTCACCTGACTGCCATGACTTTTCAAATATCATGGAGAGTGGCTTGGCAACTACATCAGCCAATTCCCTCAGGACTCTGGGATGTATCTCATCAGGTCCCACAGACTTATGTATGCTCAGGTTCCTCAGGTGGTCACGAACCTGATGTTCTCTTACAGTGGGAGGGACTTTGTTCCCTGAGTCCCTGTCTTGTGGTCCATCCACTCGAGAGGTGTGGGAAGAGAGGTTGCCAGTGAAGACTGAGGCAAAAAAGCTGTTGAGTACCTCAGCCTTCTCCTCGTCTGTTGTTACCAGTTTGCCAGTCTTGCCCATCAGTGGTGGCATGCTTTCTTTGACCTTCCTTCTCTGGTTGACATACCTGTACAAGCCCTTCTTATTATTCTTTGCATCCCTTGCCAAGTTCAGCTCTAGCCGTGCCTTGGCCTTCTTGACCCCATCCCTACACAACTGGGCAGCATCCCTATACTCTTCCCAGGATACCTGTCCCTGCTTCCACTGCCTGTGCAGCTCCCTCTTGCCCTTTAGTTGGACCAGCAGGTCTCGACTCAGCCACACTGGTCTCTTGTCTTCCTTTCCTGATTTCTTACACATGGGCATCGAGAGCTCTTGCGCTCTATGGAAAGCATCCTTAAAGATCTGCCAGCTCTGTTCTGCTCCCTTGTCCCTGAGGGCAGCTTGCCAGGGAGTCCAATTGACTAACTCCTTGAAGAGCTGGAAGTTTGCTTTCGTAAAATTCAGGGTCCTGACTTTACTCTTCACCTGACCCATATCCCTCAGGACTGCGAACTCCACCCAGTGCATGATCACTGCAGCCCAGGCTGCCTCCATCATTGATTAGCTCGCTTGCGTTGGTGACTAATAGGTTGAGTATCGGCATCCCCTCTGGTAGGGCTCTCTATTACCTGGCTTAAGAAGTTATCCTCAACGCATTCTAGGGCTCTCCTGGATTGCCTATAGCTCACCGTGCTACTCTTCCAGCAGATGTTGGAGTGGTTGAAGTCCCCCAGCCTGAGAGCACGATGCCTCCTGTAGCTGGAGTAAGAAGGCTTTGTCAATAGGCTCCCCTTGATCAGGCGGCCTCTAGTAGACACCAACCACAAGGTTCCCTTTGTTGCCTCTTGTCTCTGATTCTTGCTCATAAGCTTTCAACCTGCTTGTGGCTATTCTTCAGAGACAGGTCTTCACAATCTATCCATTTCTTGATGTAGAGGCGTCCGCCCCTCCTTCCTCGCCTGTCCCTTCTGAACAGCCTGTAGCCATAGATAGCCGCACTCCAGTCATGGGATTCGTCCCACCAAGTTTTAGTAATGGCAGCTAGGTCATAGCTTTCTAGCAGCACGGTGGCTTCCAAATCCTCCTGTTTGTTGGCCATGCTGCATCATTGGTGTAGAGGCACTTCAGCTGGGCTGTCGGCTGTGTTACCTTCTTAGAGGAACACCCCTTAATTCCTTTGAGGTATTTCACCAGTGTTTCCCTGTTGGCTCCTATTATCTCAGGAGCCCCTTTCTGAGTGATCAAGTGAGATTTTGATCCTAACAGCTGAGAGGCCCTTGGGTAAGCTTAAAATACATTTATTCTTGTGTGACTGGAGTGTGCAAAGCATTGACAGCATAACACACCAGGCAGACAAGAGTGAATGGGTAAAGGAAACATGTGAATGGAGCACCGACATTCTACTTCAAAACATGTGAGTGTTGGCAAGCATAACAACTTTAAATCTCATTCCCCCTTTCTGTAGTTCCTCTTAGTGAATTTACTATTGTAGACAAAAGAAGTAGTCTCTGTTTACATGAGATAATGCACCTGAAATCCCAAAAAGTAGTCTGTAGTCCCCCAGTTTCAGTGAAACTCTGTTTACAAGGACATGGGAGTTTTGGTTTTACTTCATTGAGATCAAGGATTAAATTCAATTTTTTCTTCATACATACTATTTTGGAGAAAGCACCAAACCAAGACCATATTTCTCAAATACGGCTTATAAATGCATGGTCTGTAAATGCTTACAAATGCATGGTGATTGTTGTGTTATCAAAGCATGTACAAAGGAGTAGCTGCAATTCTGTGTTGTTCCATTAAGAATGTCAATTTACAAGTGCTGTAAGTCATGCAGAAGTGAGGTGGGAGTGCCCTCTTGTGTTTACAGCAGAATGATCTTGATGGTCATCCCATTCGAAATCACAAACTGGGGAAAATTTATCCACTCCTGTATCAAGCATCAGGCTCCTAAACTGGCTGTGGGTCAGGTGTACATGTCTGATCAGCATTGCAAAACAGGTTGCTTATGAGTTCAAACAAGGCTTCAGCCTCTTGTCTTGTCATGCAGCATCCTACAGTGCATTTCTGCTTCACCAGCTCTTCTGCTGCAACCTTCAGAAATCTCTCACTGTGCACGGGCCCACCGCCCCGTCCTACGCAGGGTGTGGAGGAACACGGGCAGGAGCCACAGGCTGCCTCTCTGCACGCTGTTCCCTCCCAGTGCCTGTGAGGTGAGTCTTGCCTCTGTTGCAGAAATACGGGTATAAAGTAAGAACAAGTTATTGCAGGTCCTAGCGTTGTCTGTAGTAACTTGAAGTGGGGAGACAGGAGGAGAGGGACGTATTGAGCTGGACCCACAGGACTCCTGGAAGGAGAGGACACGTGTAATTTCTTAGTCTGCTTCTGCCTACAACCAGTTTGGTGGGCTGGATAAGGCTTTCTAATGCTTGGACACTCCTAGTATAATATGTATTCATTATGCTAGAGCTATCTTGTTTTATCCCTCACTTGCTTGTAAGAGACAAACCCACCAATCAATCTGTGTCACAAACTCCCACTGCAGTCCATGGAAACTACTTAAACATGCCAATAAACTACAAGATCTTGAAGAGAAATGAAACATATCAATTAACATTTCCCGAAGTGAGATCCACTCCTCTCTTCGTATCTACTTACGCAAGAGTAAGCGCATGCTTAAGTAACCCAAGTAAAGAAGAGAAAGAAAAATAAAGAAAGAAAAATTAAAGAAATGTGACAAAACAGTTGTTTTAAATGCTGTGTTGGCACAATGAACTAGCATAATTTCAAGTAGATTATCTGATACTTATGATAGAATAAAGCAGCACTGATGAGTTTCCTTCTTCAATAGTGCTTATAAAGTTTCTTTTTCATTCTTATAAAATAGAGCACCATCATCAAAGGATTTTTTTAGTTCAGGTAATATAACTTATAGCACACTCTGGTAGCTGCTGAAGTTCTCTTTGTTTTTCCCTTGTTTTAGAGGAGCAGAGCTCCACAGCTCCTACTGAATTCAGTAGAAAGGCCATACCATGCCAAGTCTGTGGATCAGTAACATTTCTATCACCTGGCTCTGTAGCCAATATGTCAATAAAAAGCTGTTGGTGGACTCTTTCCCATATGGGTGCAATGTCAGGAATTGCCAGATGGGCTAAGTGGGATGCCCACAGCTAGAAGCAGCCATGTCAAGACTGAAACACTTAAGACACCTACAAGAAACCTGGGATTGTATCTCCTATAGACGGTCTAGGAGGAGATGAATATGAAAAAGCAGGTAGGTGCTCCTGCCACTGGTACCAAGTTTCCCCATGCACTGTGGTGCAGAGTCCTTGACAGGAATACTTCAGGATAACTTGAAGGATAACTTCATTATCTGGTAGGGATATGATCCCTCCAAGAAGGATGGCAATACTCAACTTGTCTGTATGCAACCAGCCCTTTTCATCTTGGACACAACCCTGGTGCAGGGCAACTGGCACTAGACAGGGCCACACAGTAACCCTGGCAACTGTGTCAGCTCCTGTGGGAATGGTCAGCTGCACTACAGCACATGTTAATGGTTTGCACTGTGCATGCAGCTACCAGGGCCACTCACCAGCCTTTTGACCTACCCATCTGGCATCCTGACCTCCCCTATGCAACACCAGGCTGCCCGTGGGCAGTGGGCTGCTTGCCTCTCCCAAGACCAGGTAGGGGCCAGACCTTTTTATATCTTGCACAGTATCACAGGCTTCTACCAAGGAGCTGTTCTAGATGAGGTTGAGCGTCATCTGCTCTCCCCTGGTAGCCTGCTCTCAGACCTGATCACTGGCCTCTGAAAACTCCCCCAGCATTGTTTTTTGAGAAGGAATAGAGAATCTCAGCAAGTGCATCTCCTGGTCATGCATTCCTGGGTCCCAAAAGGGCTTGGCTCAGTGATCCCAAAGGACACTGGTGGGAGTGCACCCTGAGACTCTGGCAGCAACTGGAGATTAAGGAACGCCACAGGATTCATGTCTATAATAGGCCACCAGCTCAAGCTTCATAACGCAACTTCTCTGCTCTGCAAGGGCCCTGTGTTTAGAAACACTGCGTGCTCATTACCTCTGGCAGGGCAATTTCCTCTTGTCACATGAACCACATAAATAAATCTCATCTGCTGCATATTCTGTAGCCAAGCAGAGCATGTTCCCAGTGAGTGGCAGCCTTGTCCCATACTTTCCCTACACAGTGTATGGTAAACTGAGGACCAGAAAACAAGATGGCCTTGTCTTATTCTGCTGTCTCCTGTTGACCAGGCAGAGAGAGCATGCAACTTCTGAAATGCTCAGGTCTTTCTCCTTCTTGCCTGGAGAGCCTGGGTGAGCTTCTTGGAGTCATGGCGAATATCCAAGAGAGCACAAGGCAAAGCAGGTTAGAGTGTAGGAGGCCCTTCAGCAGGAGGCACCTTGTCTGAGTACTTTCATGGTAACAGAAGTATGCAGCCCCACCATCTTCAGGAGTCCAACTACCAACTCCAGTCAGGAATATCAGGATAGGGAGCGTGTGCTTGTGTACACCATAAGAATTTGCAATGCTGTGAATCACCTCTTAGGAAGTCAGCAATATATTAGTTTACCTTTTCTTCAAGTCTACAAATTATTTACACAACTAAAACATCTGATTTGTGTTTTTTAAGGAATATTATCACAGTTATAGGATTAACTATGCTGCCCTCCTCTTTCTATTCTTTACAAATACAGCTCCCCCACCTCCAAAAACCAGACAGACTAATCTTACATATCCTAGGGCAGAGCATCACAACTGTTTTGCTCTTTAGTAGGGCCAGCCACAAGCTGTACCGCTCTGAATATCAACTGTCCATATAATTTAATTGTATTTAGATAGATGTGATTTCTTCCTTATAGTACAAGAGTAAATAGCAGCAAACAGTAGAAGAACAGACTTCTTAAACCTCAAATATTGTTTATTTTAATGGTAGAATTCTTGCATTCAGGCATAGGTAAATAGGTGCTACACTGCATTTTGGAGGGATTGAGTGTGAGGTTTCACATCGTATTTACAGCTGCGTATGTATTAGCTGCTGTCAGGGGACATCACCCTGCTCAACTCTTCCCCAGCCCAGGGTGTGTCCTCCCACCACTTCCCTTCTGCTAAATCTAGTGGTTAGGTGGTCACAGTGCGAGTTAGTTCAGGTGGCTGATTTGCTAGAAAACTAAAGCTGCGAAAAAAAAAATGTTTTCTATTGCACCAGGCAGTTGCTTGTAGCAGCACGGTGATTAGCCTGTAGTGGTGACAGGGGAGGAGGGAAGAACAAAGTCACCCCTTTCCACAGCAGCTCGTAAGTTTTACTTTAAAGTTAAAACACACCTATAGAAAGTGCTGCTTGATCTCTTCCTGTGTGAGAAGAACTGAGCTGCTAAGAGCAAGATACACTCACAAAGCCTGCTAACACACTATCCTGTCCTGGAAAGCTTGCTATTTTTAAGAACAAGACAACATGGGAACAAAATTCTACAAGAAATGATTTGAGAAATAGCTGTGTCTATGCAAGTTTCATAGAAGGAAAGACTTATGCACCATCCAAAGTGAAGCCTTGATGCAAAATTAAATCTATTAAAATTAATATATTAGCACTGTAGGTAATGCAGTTACATTTCCCTACATCTTTACTATTTAAAAAATATTTGTATGTATTTTAATACACATACTATGAGTAAAACAATATGCATGCATATTTTTTTTTCTTATTTTATCAAATGAAACATTCCAAGCAGTTAAAGTTTCCAAGGAATCTCCACTTCAAAGGGAGTGCCTCTTTCTTACCCAGAGATCTGTACTTATCATATCCAGATTCAATTCCAGGTGCTGGAATGCAGTTTTGCAACTTCTATTTTGTTGTAATAGTTCACATGATACCTGGTTTTAGAAACAGCAAATTGAGTATGTGTTGGTTTTCCTGATTCTGTATAGGGTGTGATTATAGGATATTTTAATTGTAAGCAAGCCTCTGAAATATGGCAATATTAAGAACAGTTTTGGTTACAAAAATCAAATAGCTCAGCAGCCTTGTCTTCTCTAAGAACCAGAGGCAGCCTCTTGTTAAGGAAGGCGAAGATATATTTCCTGTTTAAAAGTGAGTTTGACACTCAATTTTTCAAGGCTGTATAAATATGATGGAAAAGCCTTTTTTGCCTATGCCTTGTTAATGAATGAAGTGACTGCAAGTGATATTAATTAACAGCTGAGTCCTACAACTATGAGAAGAATATTAAAGGTTATATAAAGGTTTATATATATATATATATATACAAACGAAGGTTTCACGTCTCCCATCTTTCCACAGTACTTCCACTTCAATGCTGCCATCTCATCTGAGCCTGTTCATTTCATCTCTTAAGGGTAAGCAAAAGCCAGTAAGATAAGCAGCAACTATATAGCAATTAAATGAAGCATATTATCTTTCAGTAATATGCTGTTTATGCGAATAACGTACAAGAGATTTGAGCACTGAGAGAAAGATGATGTTCCCAAGCACTAACAAAGACTCAGAACGAAATTTCCCTCAAGTGTTTTTGGGCATACTGAAATGCTGCTGTAATTCAAGATAATAAATGCTTCTGTCAAACAATAAAACAGTTACAATTATGTACTCCTGGAGACAGCACACAGACTTACATTGGTAAACAGAGAAAAAGATAGCTAATTTAACTTAAAATTATTAATATTATTTCGTTTGGCTGTCTTAGCACACCAACTTTATTGCTTCTTTTAAGTGCAGGCAGTTTGGGTTTTTTTCTCGTATAAAGTTTAGTTAGGCTTTACCGTTAATTTTAGCCATATATAAACTGATTGGATTTCGACAATAAACCAGATGTGTCAGTATAAGCAACCATTGTACATTTAGATACTCTATCTTTGCAGCAGAAAACCCAAATATCCACCATAGTTGTACTCAACTTCAGAAAGGGGAGACACCTAAAAATGAAGATGCTTGTTAAAAACAAAACTAAAAGGAACATATGTGCATTAAAACCTCGCGAATGGTATGAAGACAAACTGAGAACACTATCTTGAAGGCACAAAATCACCCTTCAAGAAAGACTTGGAAAAGGGCAAAAGGAAGCCCACAACAGTACATGCCAGTATAACGGTGTTTAGCCTATCAAAACTAGCAATACATCCCTTTTCAAATTCATGAGGTGCAGAAAGTCTGTTCAGAGAAAATTAGGCCATGCGATTGCATTAATTTTTTGCTCCCATGTTCAGTGTGGAAGATCTGGGGAAATTCCCCACACCACACCCCTTTGGAGGTATTCATCAGAGAAGTTGCTTCTAACTTCTTGAAGATGCTGAATTTTCAGCAGGATCAGATGATGCTCTAGAGGAATCCAGTGAAACATGTGAACTGCTAATGGTGGTGTGTGAGCTCTCGCTTGAAATTGCTCTGGTGCTAAAGAAGGGCAAGTAGCAAACAGGCCTACAATGTTTTGAAAAGGTTCTAGGGAAATCCAGGAAACTACAGCCCACTAAGCCTGACATCTATACCAGGCAAATAAATAAAAACTTCATATAAAAAGTAGAATTAGTGTGCATCTGGATAAATATGACCTGTACGGCAAAGGTCAGAACGCTTGGTAAACTCATGTCATACTTCTCATCAGGAAGCGTGTGATAATGTGATCTAGTGCACAGATTCCCTAAAGCCTCTTAGCAAATGATTTTAGGCAAACTAAGCAGACATGGGATAAGAGGTAAAAGATAGGCAACAGAGGGTAGAAGTAAATGGTTCATTTTCATGGTGGCAGAAAACTACCACAGAAATCTGCATGACCCGTACTGGTGAACTTACTGAATTGATCTGAAAAAGGTGGTATGCAGAGGGGTAAAAAAATTAGTAACCATTCATTGCTGATGCATAAATAGCTGCAGGAGCTTAAAAAATGAGTGGGTATAACAGCAACTCACAAAATTCAACATAGATCAATATAAAGCACTGCTCATTGAGAAAAGCAAACACAACTGCAAATGTAAAACGGGGGGCTCTGACCTTTATTGCTCAGACGTGAGATCCTGCAGTTATGACAGACAGTTCTGTGGAAACATCAGCTCCATGCACAGCGATACTCAGAAAAGGAAATCAAAGTTTAGGAAGTGCTAGGGAACAAAGAAGAAAATGGAGAACATCATCATGCCTCTGCATAAGCCCATGTTGTACCTGCTGCTTGAACACAGTGCACACTCTGGGACTCCCATCTCAAAAAGAAACAAGAAAAAGTTTGGAGAAGAGCAATGAGAGTAAGGTCAAAGGTAGGAACTGATTCCCGTATGAGGAATGATTAAGTAAATGAGGTTTCTTCAGCCTGAAGAAGAGATTGTGGGGTGGGGGGTGCTTAATGAGGGGATGACTGCAGAGGGATGGATTGCCCACTGCTGCTTCTAAAACTGTGCAGTGGGCTAACAGACAGCAGGTACAAAGCAAACTAAAGGAGGTGCATTTTCCTGTAATGCTAATTAAGCTGTGGTACTCCTTGCCATTGTTATTGTGAACGCTAACATTTTATAAAGGCTCTGGGGAAGACTGGACAAATTTATGGGTGGCAAATTAATGGAGGATTGTTACATTCACACGCACACAAAAACCCCCCCACCCTCTAGGAGGTCTCTGAGTTTTATATTCCCAGAGGCTGGGCAAATATTCAGTGAAGGATCCCTACATGCTTGTTCTATCCCTGCTCCCCTCCCTAGGCATTTACTTTTGGCTACAGCTGGAGGCAGGATACTGGGCGGCGGGCGGGGTGGACGTCTGGGCTGACCCTGTACAGCTGTTCTAATGTTTTTATGATCTCATTTATCATTAAAAAAAAGCACTTGTCTTTCTGTGACACTAAAGTGACTACAAATTCAAAGAGACAGAGTCAAGAAGAAGTTTAAATAAAGAATTCTGGCCTCTGTAAAACATTAAAAATAGGACCAAAATCATAAGCTAAATGAAATTGTTTCCCAACTCATGCGTTTTATGATGCATGATGTGAAATACGGCAAAGGCAGCTCAGGATTTTACAATGAGTACTCATAAGTACTTACTATAAGTACTCATTATAAGTACTTATAATACAGTACATCTGTTCTGAGAAGGAAGAAATTAAAGCTGCATACAATAGACTTCCTGCTGGGAAGGTGAGAGGGGAGGGGAACTCAGCATCCCAAAGGATGCACGGGTAACAACCCCAAAGCAAACCCAGAGATGTGAGTCATCAAAGCTGCAAAGCTATCGGAGAAAATCCAGGAAGTCAGATGTAAAATAGAAACAGAAGGGAAGTGGGGGGAGACAGAAATAGAGAAAGAACAAGAAGAGAAAGAAATCTTTTAAAACAAGAAAAGATAAACTTGGAGAGAGTTGCCTGGAGCTGAAAAGCCCTGGAGGTAGCCACACCACCAGCCTTTCAGGCCAGCATATGTTTGCACAGGCCTCAAAAGAGGCAATCCAGTATGCCCCCAGCATCTCATAACCAGCTCTCTCTTACACCAGGGCTTATACTGTGCACAAATGTGCAGCTGTGCGGTGAGCTAAATTCGGAAGCGATTCATCTATAAACTACCACTTTATGGCAACCAGGCTTATGGTTCAGACTAGCCTTAGGATCTCTCTGGGAAGTGGAGTTTGAGGATCAGGTGTTGCTCTACAGCTTGCACCCTCATCCAGATGCCTGAGATACAGGTTAAAGATGCGGAAGCCTGAAGGAGGGGAAAGAAAGGCAAAGAATAAACCTTACTTTTAAATATAATCTGCAACTGAGGTGTATATTTTTGTTTTGGTTAACTTTTTTCAGCCTTGTAATTGTAATTGTTGCCTACCTACAATAAAGATGTACTTCACTTGACCCACAAGCTTGTCCAGCGCTAGCAGACTTAGGTGATGCTGAGAAATATGAGGCACATTTCTTTGGGGATAAAAAGCTTGCATACAATGTGCATTCAGGCACTGCTAGTAAACCTGTACTCTACAATCTAACAGAGAGATGAAGAGCTTCTTCCGTCAAATTACAAAAGCTAGTGTGCGGTAACATTGCAGGGTGCAAGGTTCCCTGCAGTAAGTGCACACCCGTGTTTCTCCTGCAAAGCTCACAATACAGAGCAGTACCCCCCAGCCCTGGACAGGCCCTTAGTCACCTCGTTATTTACAGCCGCCTTATTATCAATTGCAAACTAAAATAGTACTCATTCATGCTTTATGTAAAATACCTTGGGCTTCAATTACGAGTCTCTCTATTTTTCCCGCTGAAAAGAAATTCCATTCTTCGAGAGAATAACATATGTAGAAGCCCTCCACAGCATGCTATAGAAAAGACATAATTATTTAGCACATAGGAAAGGAATGGTGAGGAGTTGCCTTCTTTCTTTAGGGCTAATCCAGTTGTGATTAACGGCTGTGATTACTTTGCTTATCTTTAACCCCGATGTCACTAAGGAAGGGTGGGTTAACATTTTCAGTGCCATGTGGCAAACATCAGTTTTGGGGCCTTTTGAATAGATCACATGGATAGATAACAACGGCGTAAACTGCTTGCCTGTACCCAGGTTCTGCCGCTGACCCTGCCTGACGCAGTAGCAACTATTCCCTGATGCTTATAGCTTCACTCTCTCTCTCCTACAGAAACAGCAGCTCGAACAAGTGCAGGTAGGAGGAACTCTGAGAAAAAGGCAGCATGTAGATCTTTTTCCTCGTGCCTCTACAGCAGAAAAGGCGGTGGGCTGACTGCAGCTTGCAGTCTGCCATTTGGGTCACCCTTCTTGCAGTCAAGAGGAAGATTTCAGACAGATAAAATGGGATGCGGAAGAAGAAAAGCAGAGAGAAAGCGAGTGTCATCTCCTGCCATGGGCTGCAGAAGAAAACACGTTTAAAGTTTGTCAACTATTTAGTTTTCCTGATAGTACTAACCTCGATAATTTTAGGAATAAAATTGACAGATATTTTAGCACTTTACAACTCATTTTTCTAGACTTCCCTTACCTGCTCTGAATAGTTAGACCCTTCTATTGCGAGTTCATCTTGTGGACCATTGGTTTTTGTAATATTCTTAACAACTTGTGGAAACACCAAACAATTTTTTGAGCGTTTCTTCAGCCTTGTTTTTCCTGATTTCCTCACCTAAACTGACTGATACACTAAACTTCTCAACAGACAGACACACACAAGAGTTAGACTATTTATAAACAATTCATGAGAACCTCCATAAATAGTATGAGAATTTAGGATGTGGTTTCACAATCAGTTTAAACGTCATCTAGGCTGTACTGCTCCTGCCATCCCCACTGTAGTCCCGATAGCTGCTCACTCTTCTTTCACTAGCACTTCCACAGCAGTACAGGAGGCTGATTCAGCTGGAAACTAAGCCGCTTTCTGGCTGAGGTGCAATTGTACAACTTCCACTGGCTAAAGCCGTGCTGGGATTGGGGCAGCCCACTTTTAGGCTCACTGTGGAACAGCAGCCTTAGACTTTCTAGAGTGAAAAACTGTAGGAAGCTTTCTGTCTGTTGTGGGCGAGAGATTTTTTCAGCCCTGATGACTTGCAATGATATAGAGGGATAAAGCATTGCATGCTATTTCCAAAAAGGGAAAGGGTGTGCGTGTGGTTAAGGTTTCAGAAACACCTAATTAGAGGCGAAGGGAAGTTGAAACATTCAGGCATAGCTATAGAAGGTTAACCAGTTGGAGCCGAATGGTAACAGAAGATAGATATAAGAAACAAGTACTAAATGAAAAACCTATTTCTAAGTTTGGGATGTGGAGCTGCATCAGGTTCCTGCCTTCACCTGGTAGCTCTGCGTGTTGTGCAAAAACCCTGTTATGCAAAACGTTATAAACACGACGCGTATCAAAGGCCAGACTCGAGCGCTGACTCTTTCTTTCCCCTCAGGCACACCGCCACAGCCAGAAAGGGCAGCACCCGCCCCGTCCCGTTTTCTCCCCTCTTCCCCCTCGGAGGGCGGGCAGCCAAGTCGGCAGCAGCCTCGCGCTCAGCCAGACTCTGCGGAAAACACGTCAACGGCCACGCCACCCGGGGACAGCCGGGGCCGGGGCCGGGACCTAAGCGCGACCCCGGCCCCGGCCCTCCCCGGGCGGCAGAAGCGCGGCCCCGCCTGAGGTCCTCGGGGTCCCCGCCCCTCGGCCCTCGGGGAGAGGGGGCGGGGCCAGCCTCGTTCCCACCCCGCGGCGTACATATAAAGCTGGCGAGCGCCCCCTTCGCTGTCTCTTTTCCTGCGGAGCGTCGGTGGTGATGGGTAAGGCGGCGGCGAAGGCGGCCGGGGCGGCGGTGCTCGCCGCTTCCCGAGCGGGGCTGGCGGGGCAGCCGGGCTTCTTTTTCGTGCTCGGAGGCTCGCCCGCGGCGCCGCTGGCGTAGTGCTTGAGGCTGGAGCTGGCGGGTGAGGCTCGCACCTCGGCGCCGCGGGCAGGGCGCGGTGTGGGCACGGCCAGGCGCGGGGCCGCAGCCGCGGTGTACGCCGGTCCGCTGCAGCCGCGGCGGCGAGGGGACGGAGGGGCGGACTACATGTCCCGGCAGGCCTCGCGGCTCCGCGGGGAGGGGGGCGGGAGGGCGGCGGGGCCGGTTTGCCGCCGGAAGCGGTGTCCCGCGGCGCGGGTCACTCTGGGATGGCAGTGGGCGGCGGGGTACCATTTTGCCCCGGTGCGGGCGGCGCCCGGCGAGGCGCTGCCTGGCCTGCGCCATTTTGATGGCTCGCCGGCCCGCCCAGCGCCGGGCGGGCCCGTGTCGGGTACCTTCGGGGGCTGGTGAATGCTGGCCGCCAGCGGCGCCGCTCTAGGTTGCTGGGGTTGGGAGCAGCCCCTTTGCTAGGGCGATGCAGCCTTCCGCTTCGCTCGGTTGTCGTTTGAGTTGGTCCTTCAAACGCTGGCTGATGCTGGTGGATGAAGTCGGCCTAAACATCACGATGAGAATGAGGCCGTTTTAGTGAGAGGTCAGGGCTCGTTGAATAAGGTGGAGTCGCCTTGCTCATTTGACATAGGGTTGGTGCACATGTTTGTGGTGCCTGTATGTGTTCCAGAGGGCTCAGCCACCGGCATCGTGGCATTGTCCTACAACAGAAGACTTCTAAAAATAACGGTTACTGTAAAATCCACATATTGTGCCAAGAAAAAAACAAACGGCACAATCTTTGCATGTTTTTTTAATGTGAATCATGAGATTACCTTAACGTTTTAACTATTGATGTTTCCTTTTTTTTTTGCTAGGCAATGAGACAGCAGAATAAAGGGAGATACATTTTAAAAAATATAAAAAACTCTGAAAAGCTTCCTGTGGCCTTAAGATGCCTTTTTTTTCCCCTCTTGCGATGCTAATGTCATTGAGCTGTAGTCCTTCGGGAAGAACGGGCAACACAATAAAAGAATATAGCTAGGATTCCAGGCTCTAATTTGCAAGCAAAGATTAGGAGATGGTTGTATTCACGTAAGAAGTTGTCGGGTGCATTCATTCTGTGTTGAATTAGCTTGTCTAATGATAGCCTGAGTCACACGTTAAGATTACCGCACAGTAAAATTTTTGAATCTTTACAAGCCATTAGTAACCCTTGGTTATTGTGTGTAATAAGCAAGCTTAACTCGAGATTTTCCATAGCTTAATTTTTTTTTGTGATCTGAAGCAAAACATGTTTAATAAGTTATCTTTAGTGGATTGCTACATTTATTTGGTTGGTGTAGTGCGGAGTGAGAAACATTATTGGAAGCTGCGTATTTTAAGTGGTGTGTATGACAAAACAAATAACTTTGTCGTGTTTCTTTGGTTGAATTGGTAGATTTAAATACTTGCTACGTGGTTAAAACTGAATTCTCTAAAACAATTGAAATCGGTGCTTATACTTAAAGGACTGAAACCTTGAGATGATGAATTTTTGTTAAAAATCCTTTGGGCTGAAGTTTAATAGTGGCTACATGCAGTTATTTCTGCAGTGCTTTTAATATGGTATTTCAAGTGGATGCAACTTGTAACTCCTTTGTTACTTAAAACTGGCTGCATTTCTTGCTTTCTAAAAGGCGCCCTGCAAACTTAAGACTTACGTGCTTAACATATTATTGCTTCTGAGACTTCAGAGATTGTTGATGATTATTGCCTCATAATGTGTGTGACTTAGTGGCCTGGTAATAAGACTGCTGATTTCAAGTGTTAAGCTTGTTTACTGTTTGGTTTTAGGTATGATGGAGAGGAAGTTTTCAGTGGTGTCCCAATACATTGTACAGAAGCATTAAGGTAATGGCTCTGGATTTTTTTAATTTCGTTGCTCTAGAAGTAACACTACATTTGTCGTTGATCAAGATAATAAATGCTTCCATTTCTTACTCTGTTTCGATATTTTTGTCTGTCAAAAGTATGGAATGTGTTAAGTGCCAGAGGGTTGTCATCTTTGTATGGCCACTGAGTGGGACAAAAAGGAAAAATAGTTTACAGTATGCTGCATTTTTGTAGTTGCCATGAAACTGATAATTACTTGATAAATTTTTTTTTGTACTCTTCACTAAGTTAAGGTCAGCCCTTAGGTCAGTTGCTCTTAGTTTCATTTCTTTTGCTGTGGCATTTAAATAAGCATGAACACCTACATGATAAATCACTTGGTTAACTTGTGCTAAATTATACTCATTTTGGAGATGGTGTGAGTTAGCTCTCTGGCCTTGGGTGTGTGTTGGAGTTAATGTGAATCTACATACTTGACATTGAAATATTCAATGTAATTATTGAGGTAATGATCCTGCAAACTATGGAAAGACAGTGGTGTTGCATTGTGAATAAATGCATGGCCACTCATATATATAAATACTTTTGAAATAGAAGCTCGAATGTCTTGGTTCTTCAGACATTGTAATGGTTGCAAAAGGGTCCAAAACCATTCAGGGTAAATTTTTTTCTAGTGCATACAAAATTTCAATTTGTCAAGTATTGGAGACTGTTCTAGACCAATATTGAATTGTTGTATGAAAAAGTGAATTTTTAGTGTTTTTTGATTATGTTTCTGACACAGTAACATGAGAGGTGATGTTAGACCACAGCAAGAGATGTTTTCTACTTTAAAAGATAATTTTTGTTTAATTTCAATTCTAGTCCTTCATGGAAGCACCATCAGAAGTAGAAGAACACTTGGTACACACAAGTGGATTTTCCTGAAAGCTATGTATGTTTTGAATGATCAGTGGGGATAAATTAATACGATTGGCAAAATATATGTATGATCAAATTAGGTGTGTCATTAGCTTTAAAATTGAGGTGTCATTGTATTTCAGGCATGTCTGACATGGTATAGAACCACGTAGGCTGGGGAGCTGGTGAATAGTTTATTTGGCTCGCTGTTGGAGGAGCTGGTAAAATATGCTTACCTGAAGTGTTCATACTAAGCCTGATAAAGATTACCTCAAGATGGCTTTTAATTGTGAACTTGAACTTTATTGGGAGATTAGTACAAGAAATTGTTTAGGTGAAGAAAACAAAGGGGACATCTAGAGACTTGTTAATGTAAACAGGCAAATGTGGTTCCAACTTTTTAATAAAAACGTGTATTCATTTTTTGAAGAGTATAGTTGATATTCTCACCTTTTGGAATTGCTAAGAAGTAACTTCAGGATCTGTACTCAATTTAGTTTGACTCAAATGCTTACAACCAGTGGTTGGGAAGAAGGAGGATCTACAAGAGTAAAACTTGGTTGTTCCTAATGAGTTGTGCTATATTATGCATGAACATGTTGTAATTTATTGTTTTACTCAAACTTCTAGAACAGCATGAACAGTTTCTAATAATGGGAATGTCAGGTGTCCTGATGAAAGATTTCCTGGCAACTGTAGTACAACAGATAGAGGTAGTATTTATTGATTAAGCAGCTGAAATTTTTTGTTAATTGTACCATATTCCCTTTTCAGTACATCTGCATATGAAAGACACAAAGCTTATTTTGTGGAATATATGTATGTATAAATTGCTTTGCAATTTCCAGTCACTGATGCTTAAGTGGTGAATCATGATGAAACTGCCAAACCTGATATGCTGATGAGAAACTTCATACGGATCTGGCTACTGAGATGAAACCACTTAAATAATTCTTTCAAAAGTCACTTAATCTTTCAGTCATTATCCCAGCTGGTGTTACTTTTATTTCTGCTGTCCCTATGTACAAAGCTAGATGCCACCATGCTCCAGGTTGTGAATAAGGATGTTGGTGCATTATTTAAACTCACCTCAGGTCCATGTTGACATGGATATGTGCTGTTGCAAAAGCTAGCATCTTTAAAGAGCAGAGAGAGAGGGAAGTGTTAGACCCCTATAACCTGAGGTATCCTGTCTTATAGCGGGTAAATAACAAACATTAGCCAGGTATTAAAAGTGCCCTGGTAAGGAAGTGTTGCTGGTGTTTGAAACCTGGTGATGATGTTTGTGCTTTCATCCTCTTAGGACTCTCTGATGTGAGCATTTAGGAAAAGTAATGTTAGTGATTAAAGGTGAAATTTGGTGGTGAATTGTAATGAATGCTAATTATATGAAAGCTGTTTCAGCTCCAGAGCTAAACTAATTCAGAAGGGCTAGTATAACGTTCTACTTGCAGTAGGCAAAAAGCATGCTTGTGAACGCTTACTGTGCATCAAGAGTATTGGTAGTGGTTTCTCCAAGAACTTAGTTCTTAACTAAGTATCTGAATGTAGTCTTTTTCAATGAAATTCACTTTAATTCCACTAGTTCTTGAGCATCCACAGTTTGTTTTTATTTAAGAAGTTAAAATCTAAAGTGTGAGGACAAGTTCTAATTTTTCTGTCTTAGTACAACATCTATAATTCCACTCCTTACTAAAGAAAGGTACCTTTAATTACCTTGCTAACTACCAGCAGTTTCTTTTGATAAACAGGCTTTGTCCTGGTATGTATAGTTCAGATGTGTGAGTGAAAGTTCTTGTGCAGCAGTGCTACCTGTAAAATGCTGTATTATTTAGACAGGCAATATTACAAGTAGGAAGTGATGTGACTTACGTGGCTGATTTAGAGAAAAGTTGGAAGTAGTGAGCCTTGTTAATGTAGCTAACCAGTGCATTTTATGTCTTTGCAGGGATGCTTCTCAAGGCTGCTTCTCAACTGAAGGTATGAATTCCAATAAATATTATGATTAATTGAAAAGCTTGGTGTGGGAGTAATGCTTAAAACCATTGGTATGTCTGATCAGTAAAGAACCTATCATGAACCTGACTGATTGATGAAAAACACATGTGAATCTGACTTCAGAGTTTAGACTAACACCAGAACAAGTGAGGTGTTTGAAGATGATAGGCTTCCTGGTCTGCACATACCTTGAAACTCAGCAAAACTGGTTTAAATAACTAATGATAATTTTTAAATGACTGCTTTAAAAACTGCATTATTGTCAACCCCGTTTATAAGGAGGAGGTGACATGTAAACTGTTCTATTACAAATGGCATATTTGAAGTGGAGTGGCGTTTGTGCATATCTGCACTATGGAAAACAGGGTGAAACATTTAATGATTTATCTTGGCCTTTTTTTGAACTTTCAGTTCTAGTTCTGAACTAGAACTAGTACTGTTCTAGTTCATTTTTTTGTTGCTTGTAGGAGAGTCGTACACAGAATGTGGTCTGGATGCAGTTTTTTATTTAATGCTTGCTTGTTGGTGGATTTTAGCTTCTGGAGTTTCTAATGTTTTGATAGAAGCTGA
>VYZW01010211.1:11391-25595 GCA_013401315.1 Balaeniceps rex
GCTCCCCCGGCTCCTGCGGCCTAGCGCCCGCCCCGCCGCCGCTCCTCCCCGGGGCCGGCCCAGGCCGCCCCCGCCGGAGGCCGGGAGAAGGAATGGGCCCAAACCCTCCGCCCCGGCTCTGAGCGCCGCGCCCGCGCGCCCGCCCCGTCACAGACCGCTCCCCAGCGTGCTGAGTCACGGCCGGGGCGGCGCTTCCACCCGGCCCCGGCGCTGCGGGAAGCGCTGGACCCGTCGCCCTGCAGCGCGGGGGGAAGAGGCTCCGCACCCCAGCAGCCTGCCCGCTCCCGAGGCAGCCTCTGCACAACCAGAGTTGGGGGAGGGGGGGGTTGCGGGAAATCAGAGGGGTTCTCCTTCGGTAGCCCGGAAACCTACGGGCACATAGTCAAAGAAGAAAGCAGAGAACTGATACTGCACTTGCAGCACTCTTTCACAGGTAGCTTGGAACAAAAATTTGTTTTTAGCACACAGCGATGGAAGATGAGGGATGCTGATGCTGTTAAACACCAGCAGTGCTCTGCCACTTGTTGTACCTGTAGTGTCTGACCTCCACGTTCCCTCACTTCCCAGTGCAAGAACTGTTCTGTTCTACACACCCCTGCTAGGTTTATTTCCCCCATCTGGCAGTTACCTAAGAAAACCATATATTTTGCTAATCATAAGTGCAGGCCTTCCATCCATAGGACCAAAGTGAGCAGCTTTCCACTAAATTTTCCAGTATTTTTTCAGTATCGATCCCATACTGCACAGCTTCCATTTGAGTGACACATCAAGCTGTCACAATTGTTCTGCACATAGCTTTCCAATAAAACTGGCAACAGAACCAAGCACTTTGGCAAGTTTCAGTTCTCTTGGCAGCATCTCTTCTCACTCTCCAACAGTGCCTTCATAAATGAGGACAGCGCACAAGCAAGGGTGCGTCTTCTGGTCAGAGGCAGAATTTGGAAACAAGTCTTTAAAAGAGTTAAGCAAAACTATGGAAGGCTAAAGGCATTAGGAAGGGACACATCCACTGGAATTGATGTTTAGCCAAGCATGTTAAAAAAAAAAAAACAGCCTATAAAGATTGATATTCACTACCTGCAAGAGACTGAAATGTTGAGGTGAGGAAGCAGAAGTATGACTATCCCTTGCAAGGTGACACAGCACACTGGTCTACTACAACAGCTAGGCATAACATAGAATCACTTGCATATGGGCATTAGTAAAACATTTTAAAGTGACCCAAATTCAGTACCATAGCTATAGAAAGTATACAGAATTAATTTTACTTCCATGTTTTAACTGGATCTCAGGCCAGTCCAACAGAATTTGTTGGGTTGTTGTTTTCTTAAGGGGGCACAGAGGGAGAAGATGCAAGTTACATCTCTGCCAAGCCCTGTACAAACAGTAATGCTTCCAGATCAGTTCTGAGAAGGTTTGAACAAAGGCTACACTTGCCTTTAAGTACCCATACTTCCTCAAAACAGCAATTCTGTTCTCTAAGTTAAGAAGACTCAAAATTACATTGCACCTACTTATACTGTTTAATTTCTCCCTCAGACCAATTCCCTGCTCAGGGATGCAGATCAGAGCATCCAAATGGTCCCTGAACACCTGAATGGGTTAGGTCCTCCTCTTGTTTCCAAGATCTTCTGCATTCCTGAAGGGAAGTAATAAAGTTCAAAATACATACCTAAAAGTAGGAGACAACTAAAGCAAAAAACAACAACAAAAAAACCAAACCCAAGACAAACAGAATCTTAACCATTTTGTTTAATGTTGTACAAAAAAAATTTGGCGAGTATTACAACGAAAAGTGATTAAAACACTGATATCACATTGCCATCCCACTACCTAAACAGTTGAGATTCACTTCTCATGAATAGAATAGAAAGTTTAGTGGCCTTCAGGAAAAGAACAACATTAAAAAAATCCTTGCATCACACATATTCTTTTCTCTACATTTTAAAGCTGTGCTCACAGAGACGGCTTCTTCTATCAGACTCTTCAGGTATATGGGAATTCAGTTGTAAATAAAGTTGAACCTAAAATTGAAAGGATTATACCAAGTGAGGGATTTTCATTCTTTTTATTTAAGTGACTTTTTGGAATGAATAAGAAAATGTTTTGTTTCTGCTCTTGATAAGCCTCCACCTGACAGAACAAAAGTGAATTTTTTACTAAGACAGGTTTATGGTATAGCAGGAAGCATTGCTTTTAACAGCCAATCATATACTAGCATTGCACAACAGTCTAAGGTTGCAGAAGAACTAATTATTAACATTTCATCTCTTGAGAGCTTCATAGATATGAAAATACCAGTGAGAGTTATGTACCCCGACCAGCAACTATTTCACAGCATTTCTGCTATCATGGCCAACTTCACACACTCCAAGGGTAACCGATGGGCATACTCAACAGAACAGCTAACTCTTCTCAGCAAAGTTTCACAACAAACATTGTTCACACAGTAGGAGCAAGCATCCATCTCAACTTCCAGATGTCCATCCTTTGGATGTGTCTGTTGCACTGGTACCAAACTGGCATTTGGCTGCATAATACGGGTTTTGCGGGTACTCAGGAGAAAGCATCTGCTGTCTTTAGAGCAGGGGGAGGGGGAAGCCCCCATAACTACAACTGCCAAAATTGGGACTACATAGAGAAAAAAAAAAACATTGCACGATACAAGCCTGTTATGGGCAACACCAGTGCTCACATTCTGCTAACAGACTTTTTTCATCAAAGTAGGTGGATGACAGAACTACTTCCCCGAGTAACAGCTGACAGGCTGTGGGATGCCTGGCATTCCTGAACATTTGCTGAAGTAACAGAAACCAGTAAGAATAGTGAGCTAGTACCCAAGGTACAAGCCATTTTCAGCTAAGAAAGCCAAAGAAAAAGTGTGTACATTGGGAAAAGGAAGGAAAAAATGCAGCTGTCTCTACAGATACTTGTGTTATAAAGACACTACATGTTATAAACTCTACTACAGAGTCTAAAAAACCCACACCACACTTAATCAGCACAAAGCAGTGATAACATGCACACCTAATTCAGTGCCTCAAACACATATCTTGGCTTTTACTCTCACCCTGTCCCTAACACTTGCAAGAAGCTGTTCCTTAGCCTGTGCACAGCTTCATCCTCACTCTCTTTCATATTTTCCTTTGCTACAACTGCTAGGTAGGTCTTTGGTGCTAGCAAGTTGCTATAACCATCCATCACATTTTGTCTGAGGTAAATTCTAAGCTCTTTGGGATAGCTGCAACCTTTTCACAGCTGGTTTCTGTAGTACCTAGCCTTGCTCTGGTCTCCCACAGCAAATGTGTTCCCAACAACTATAACACAAATAATTCATAATATACCTGCTCAAAAGCTGAGGAAGGCTGGAAATAATGGGTCCATATCCTGGTGCATTGTCATAGAGCTCAAACAATGGTGCAGCAACCAGCTTGTAATTTTTTGGGACTGCAAACAAAGCTAAAAACAAATCCAAGTTGATTAATAAGAAAAACCACCACATGTTCAGCCAAGGTATCACCGCCCCACACACACCTCAAAACAAGATCACTACATATAGCACTATAGTACTAGAGTAGGTTTATTCCTTTTCTAGTTAAATATGGGGTTCATATGTGTCTGTACATATACTGATGCAGGAGCAGGTATGAGCATTTACTAGGAACTCGTGTTCAAAGGACCTTCAAAACTGGTATCAGCATTTAACTTTTTCAGTGACCAACTATAAACAACTGCAAGCATATGAACACAAACTTGCTACCATATTTCCTTGCATGAAACACAAGCATTTAGACATTGTTACAAATACAATCCTTTGTTGTAAACACACACTTACCCTTTTCTTGAAGCTGGACCAAGAAAAGCTTTTTGTGCTCTTTTGGTTTTGTAATATGAGCTGGGATATAGGGATACTGGAAGAAAAACAAAAAAAATTGGTTGTACAGAACTTTGAAAATATTGTGCAATCTTAAGCACTAATTTATAAGTTATCAAGCACTGTGCAAGTTTTCAACATGTCGTATATTGCTCTTTCATGGCATCAAATAATGAAAACCACTTTTATAAGAAAGTGCTCAGAAAGGAATGCTGTTGTTGTCACAACTATTGACAGGATCTAAAGAGACACCAGTACTCATGAGTAGTTAAAACAACCCAACAGGACAGAAATGTGTAACAGCAAACTGAGCAAGTATTTTCATTATTAAAGCATTTAGAAATAGGGTAGCAAGACTATTTTATTCACAGGGCATCTGTTCCATATGCAGCAGTGCAAGAGTTTCCATTGTGGCTAAAAGAGGAATTTAAATGGTGTGTCTGGCTCAGCACAGGACTGGAAGCTATTACATCCAGTGGTTTCTCAACCATCAGGATGGGTGTGAGGAGGGAGAGGGGAGCTTCCAGAAGAAAAAGTATGTAGTTTCTCCTCAGCCACAGAAAGGAGATGAAATAGGTAAAAACCAGAAAAACTAATTGCTCATGCAGCATGTACTGGGCACCAAAAAGCCCAACTGGTAGATTGAAGGCTTTTGGAAGAACAATCAATACTTGACTGAAGATGAGTCAACATGAGTACTCACCTGTGGAGGTTCAAAGTTCGGTCTCCACCAGTTACCAATGCAGTCATCAATCACCCAGTCTTGCTGAACACCATCCTGACGACCCAGTATCTACCAAACATCCAGTTACAGTCAAAACTCTAAATACCCCAGGTCAATTTTTTTAAAACACACACACTGGAAGCATGAAGACTTGCTGTAATAAGGGTCTGATGTAGTTCAGAACTACTCTGGAACAGTTTTAATAGCATTTTAGAGTATTTTTGTATAAAGTGACATTTTTTAGTAAAAGCCTCACCTGACAGGACAAGGACACTTTAGAGAGCATTTCAAATTCCATGCTGTATTGAATTGAACCGAGTCCCATCAGACCAATAGGAAGAATGAAATGCAATGTTACACTACCTGACAGAATTAATTTAGGTTACTTGGAGAGCATGGAAGGTTAATTGGTGCATTGGGAAGACTATCTCAAAAGCAAGTCCTCGTGAATTGTGCTCTGCAACATATTGTATTGCCCATCTGCATGCTCACTTGCCTGAAGCCAGCCAAAAAGCAAAGCTGCAAATGAACACAGGACTTCAGCAGCAGGTAGGGGGTCAGCCACTAGACCACTCTGTCATACTCTCGTGATGCAGACAAATGAAAACCTACTGCTTTATTTGTTAACTACCTGAGAATATCACAAAAGCATCAAAATAACAGAAGCGACACAGAGACTACTCTAATGCTTTGGCTTACTCTGTTAACTCTAAAATAATCCAACATTCCAGTATAGCAACATAACGAAAAAAACAGACCTCTGTCATTAAGCGTTTGAGCCCTTCTACCTCATCTTCTCCTGGATTGAGTTCACCACCAGGTCTGTTAAAATAATCAATGATGAAAGCTAAAGTTATGTTTTACCGACTTTCACATGTAAGTTTGGATACACTTCCAGGCAGCGAGTTACAAATTCACTCAAGGCCCTTAAGTAAGAAGTTCCAAATCTAACATTGCTGAATTTGAAGACAGTAGGATAGCTTTCACCAATACCATGACTAAAATAGCTACTGTATGTCCCTCAAAAAAAATAACTATTATATAAAATACTTCAACTTCAGCAGGACAAAGTATAACAATATACATGATAATAACTGGGACACTTAAAAGATAAGTTTTAACAATAATATAAAAGCACCAAAAGTTGAAGAAAGAGTTGTAAATACCGACCATATTTGTTCTTATCTCAAAAACAGCACTCACTGAAGCACACAGGAAGCAGAAAATAAAACTGATGTGAGGAACCATCCTGCATTTGATGCAAGGTTAATGAAAAAAAACTAAAAACACATTTTCATCATTACAGAGTTTTGCAAAACTTTTAGAGTCTAGCCTGTTTTTGTCCACAAACATCCCCCAAATCAAGATGTCAAAAAAAGAATCAGGATATAAAATTAGATTTCACACATACACACAAAATTGAGACCAACCAACATAAATGTTAAAAACATAAGAGCAAGAACACAAGCAGGATAACTTGACACAAGTCAAGCCCATCCAGTTTAAAAAAAAAAAAAAAAAACAAGCAGCACCACCACCATCACTATGACCATATGATCCAAACACTAAAATTTCACTCCAGCAGTGATAACTATGAGATGAACTGAAGCAATTTTCTCAAATTCAAATGCCTACCTTTCTTGCTGTTCCCAGCTCACCCAGTAGTTTGTAAACAGGTATCATTCTGCATTTACTGGGGTTTATTCCTTGAGCTCCACTGTACCATTTTTGTGGTCATAGCATAAGGATGTTTAAGCATAACAGCTTTCACAATGTAAGAATAACACACTAACTACTGGTAATGAGTTTTAAACAGGATTTCACCATAATGATGTACTGTAATTAAGATTTCTAGCCAGTTCAAAACTGTCACCCCACTCATGAGCAGAGTCAGACAAATACATTTTAGATGAAAACCCCACCATTCAAAAAAGTTTTCCCAGACTACATCTTTGCAAGAAATGAATCACATTCAAAAGACCCATCAGTTAGCCACACTTTGACGTCTAGCTCACGTTTAGTGGTCTGTGACAATAAAGTTAAACTAAAAGTTACATTCAAGAAACAGACACTTACAGCTTGAAAAAAGTTGTACCCAGCTGCAGTAACAGCACATGGGGCAGCCTGTGCTCATGTACAATCAGAACCCCTTCCACTGTCCGCCTCATGCCAATCTTGTCAAACTCTTCCCTCATGCGCTGAAATCGAGCTGCCACGGAACTGTCCTTCTCATACAGGGGTTCCTTTGTACCAAATGTGTAATTTGTCAGAGGATACCTGTAAGGGGAAGAAAATATGTCACTATATAACACGAAATCTAAATTTCAATCACTGTGACACAGCATCCACCCTGAGGCAGAACCTTCTGTGCTTGATGGAAGGGTAATTCATTCACAGCGCTAGACTAGAAGTTCTTGTTTGTGACTTATGGGGCCCCTATCGCATGAAGTTATAATACATATAAGTGCAGAAAGTCCTGCTGATGTACATGCTAGTGTGGTGCTGATTCAGAAGAAGGAAAGAAGCCCAGAAGAACCAGTGGCAACTGTTATTCAACAGCCACCCTCTTTGATCTCCACACCGCAGAGAAAACGCAGCTGAGGCTCTGAGAGGAGCTGGGAAAGGGACAGGAGAGAAAAGCTCTGCTGGGAAGGATGGAAGCTGCATATCCATCCTGCTGTGTGGGGTTTTTTTGTTTGTTTTGTTTTTTGTGGGGTTTTTTGTTCCCCCCCTCCGCCCCCCCGCAGAAGTAATGAAGAGTCTGAGAACTAAACTGTTAGAAGTGGTTTTGTTTTGAAGTGGGAAATCAGACATCTGGATCACAGAAGAGGAGAAATGCTGAGTGTCTAAGTGCAGGGCCGGGAGCCCAGGGTATGATCATGAGTTTGAGCAGATCACTGTGTTGGGCTAGGTGCTGGAAATCTGCCTCCTCTAGTAACAGCACAGTGGAAACTCAAGAGATTTCTCCAGGTAAGAGGGACTGAGAAGAGTCAGAAAAGAAAAGAAAGCTTAGGCAAGAAATTGGTCAGTCTAGAGAGCACAGAGGGCAACAGAAAAATGTTATTGTACAACAAAATCTAAGTAACACAGAGATCTGATAGCACGAGACCTGGAAAGAAGACAGGATCATCAGGCTAAGTCAAAAAGTGAGAGGAAAATGGGTTCTGGGAAGAGCAGTAATGAGTTATCACCATGGTTTTGACTTGTGGCATACAGCAACTGAATAAATGGAATAAATGACTGATTTCACAGGGAATGTTTTCCTTGAGATGCATCTTGTCATGTATTCCCCAATACTTAATCATATCAAACTTGAGTAGTACATACTCTCCCCCCCTCAAATTTTTCCTACCCCCCCAAAATTTTCCTCATTTTTTATAGCAATCACAAGCCAGCTGCAGTTGTTAGAGCCCTTTCTCATGTACACAAATGAAACAAAACAACCAGTCTCCTACCTGCAGATACATTTATCAGCAAGCTCCACCCCCCATTCACTTATAGCTTAGCATCATTTCCATTTCTAGATACACAGCTAGCTTTATTAATAATCTACTATGCTAATCCATACTATACTAATGTGGGTACATTAGTCTGTACATCAAATCCTTTAACCTACACTTCAAAAAAAATTATGGTCATAACACAGCTTCCTGATGAGTCTTTTCTTTGGAAACACTACAAAAATATTCCAATCTCTGAAGTTCATATTTGAACTTCCACGAGACTCTAACTGTGAATAAACTCAGCTATACCAAAAAAATACATCAAGACTGTGGTTAATACCTAAAATTGAACACTGACTGTTACAGTTAACATTAGCTGTTTCCGCAACTTAACAGAGGTACTTAGCAAAGAATACAGCTATCAGAGTTTACTGGAAGAAGCTAAAATATATGGCTTCTCATATAACATAAGTAAATATTTATTAGCAAATAGTTTGTATCTATGACAGAAGTAAAGTTTTCTCTGGTAGCAACCACTCTGAATTTAAATTAAAACACCTGCACCAGACAATCAGCAGACACCAGGCACACCTAACCACACCCTACTGACCACACAGGGTAAGCCCACATCGCAGCCAGGCCAGTGGCCTGTAACTCTCTCTGCTGCCAAAAGCAGATGCCTATGAAAGAGCATACCAGAAGAGAAGCACGTATGATGTTCACCACGTCTAAATACTCCCTAACTGTGTTACTTGGGGTTCACACTTCCCGACTCGGACGCTGTTTCTATACACCAAAGCATATATACTAAATGCTCCACATTCCCCCGATCGCTGGCAAGCTTTCGGTACCCACAACACCCTACAGCGTGGCGTTTCACAGCTTAACAGCACGCCCTTTGCGGGGGGGGAGGGCAGGGGGCAGAGCCCTCGCCGGCAACTAGGCTCTTCCACCGCTTCCCCCTCAGCCCCCCAGGGCCAGGACCTCCGGCGGGTCAGGCCGGGCGGCCCTTGCGCGGCGGCTCCTGAGGGAAAAACTCCCGCAGGCTGCCCAAGGACAGCCCCAGGGCTGTTGGCGGAGCGGGGAAGGGCTCGCTAGCGGGACGGGACGGGGCGGCGGCAGGGCCCGGGACCGGGCAGGCCCGAGGCGGGGCTCACAGGTTGATGGTCCTCTCCAGCGTGAGCGGCTTCGTCTGCTGGATGTACTTGTTCCCGAACTGGTTCACCCCGCGGGGCCAGCCGGTCTGCGAGCGGTTGGGAGGCACCACGGACATGGCGGCGCGGCGGGAGGCGGCGAGGGAGCGATCAGTGCTCAGCGGCGGGAACGGCGTCCGCCATTAACCTCCCCGCCAGGCCGCACAGCCTCCGCGCGCCGCCGCGCCGGAACCGCCCGCCACGCTTCCGGCGCGACCATAGAGAGGAGCCGCTCTGCCTCCCCCAGCCCCTCCGCACGCCGGGGGCGGGGGTGCTCTCTCACTCGCGTTTTGGCTGCGCGCTCCGCCCTTCCCCCTCTCTCATTGGCTAGCGGGATGCGGCTCCGCCCCCGGCGTGATCCGATTGGCCCGGCGGGCGCCGCGGGGCCCGCCGGGAGCTGTAGTCCGGCGGGGCTGTCAGCGGGGAGTGCCATGGGTGCCAAGCGGCGCGGGGTCGCGGCGCCGCCGCCGAGCAAGAAGCGCGGGAAGCGAGAGGCGCGCGCCGAGCTCTGCGCCGCCCTCAGGGACGCGGCGCTGCGGGAGCGGGCGACGGCGGCCTGGGGCCGCGGGGAGCCGCTCCACCGCGGTACGGCCCACTTTCCCCCGGCCCGGCCTGCGNAGGCGGTCCCTCCCGCAGGGTGCCGGTGCGGGCTGGGAGGAGCCGCGGGCGGGCCGGGCCGCGCCGCGCCGAGCCGGGCCGCGCCGTGCCGCGCCGTGCCGCCCTAATCCCCCTCCCTTCTTCTCTTCCATGGGCCGCCGCAGTCCGAGGAGCTGGGGGGAAGGCCGGAGCCCCATGTCACCGCGCTGAGGTAAAGCGCCGGCTCGGGTTTTTGCCAGCTCCGGGTGTGCCCGCTCGGGGAGGGGAAGAGCCCTGGCTGGCTTCCCCTGGGAAGGCGAGGGAGCGTGGTGGGCCAGGCAGTGTTCGGCTGCCTTCTGCCACGCTGGTCAGGCCAGAAACCGGCCCTGAAGAGCTGGAGCTACTTCATGCAGGTCGTGGCCCTCAAGTCAGTTAACTGCTTTCCTCTGAGCAGTGCAGTCTGATTCATCCCTTGTGTATCTGTCACTTAGCTGTACCCTTTACAACTAATTTCACACTCGCTGCTGGTTATTGTTGGTGATGCTGTGACGGCTGGGCTGTTTTCCCAGCCAGCTCCTGTGTGGTTCTATAGGAATACCCTGTCACCAGCAGCAACAGCACTTCTAACTGTTTAAATAGTTGGGAGGGAGATAATAAATTACTTAAGGTTATAATGATATGCTTTATAACACAGGAGGGCACTTAACTTGTGCTTGTCTTGTCAGGCATGCTCTGTGTGAAGAATTCCGAGCGTGGCTTTCCACTGTGACCCAGATTGAGCTGGAGCCAACTATTGACATCTTCTGTGCTAAATATGAATACAATGGTCAGTCTATAAGCGATCCTTTCTCCAAAGCTTCTATGGGTGTATAGGATACTATAGAATACCTCATTACATGCCCCACCACAGCCCCCTTCTAGTTCCAGAGGGTCCTAGAAGCTATCAGCAGCAAATCAAAGTCTCAGAAAATGAAGTCCCAATTATGGAAAAACTGTGGCTGTAGTCACATTGCCAATGGCTTTAGCTGGCCCCAGCGTTGTTGCAAGACCCCACCTTTTTGGAGATGTGCAGCCTGTGTTTGCATGCCTGCTTCCATGCAAAAGGGTGGCGTGTTCACCTCCCAAATGCTACAGTTGAGTTTGTGAAGTCCGATGCTAAATGTCACCTTGGTGAGTTCAGGTTACAACTGCTCCTAGCCTTTTAGTCATGAAAAATCACTATAGGAAGGAGAAAACTTTTACTGCTGTCAGCTCTACTTTTTAAGTCTTTTGTGCAACCAATTGTTGGTCCAGCTTTTCTGTTCCCAAGGCTCCCCATCCTCTCTATTTCAGCAACAAACCTACAGAAAGGGCAGCTCTGTATTTAAAAGAGCTTGAATCATTATTTAAGTTGGGAATCTCTGTCCACTGTGCCCAGTGACAGCCACGGAGGGGTGAATGACAAGTTATAACTGCCCGTACCTTCAGAGTGGGCTAATCTGCTGATTGTAGTGTGATCCCACAGCAGTTAATCTTGCAGATCTTGGGCTGGTGATGCTGACAAGTGAAAATGCAGTTCTTGGAAAGGGCATGTTTTTTCTTGTTGTATTCTTGCGGGGACAAAGCTGGGAAGCAGCCATTGGAATGAATCATGCATGTACTGGAAAGGCGCTACTGCAGCAAAATGTGTGTAATTACAGATGTCTTGCTGTGCCATGATGATGAGCTGGAAGGCCGGAGAATTGCTTTCATCCTGTACCTCGTGCCACCCTGGGAGAAAAGCGATGGGGGAACGCTGGACCTGTATAGCACAGATGGTAAGAGCTCGGAGCTCAGCCTCAGGTGGCTGAAAAAGATGAATCTTACGTGCCCCTTGCGGGAGCTCTCTCCTCAGACAGTGTAAGGAAGTTAAAGAGTTTCTCCTTTGTCCAGAGAAGCTGATGTACAAGTAAAATTTGCACCTTAGAGATGGGCTGTAGCAGGCTTTGAGACAACACTAATGGGTGACAGCAGAGGAACAGGAGAAGGTAATGAAGAGGGGAATCCTTTTTTTCCATTTTTTTTTCAAGGGGCAAGAGTGGAGGCAGGATGGAACGATGCCAGTAACTGTGCTTGGAACTCTAAAGTGATGGAGATAACTTCCCTTTCCAGCAACAGAAATCCACTGATTCTTCACCAAGCCCTTGCTCTGAGCTCTGTCCCTTACACCCATGTGTCTCACCAGTCGTAATGTCATGAAGTCAGAGAGAAATGGCAGTTTCTAGTGAGTTCCAGTTCATATCTTAACCACAGTATGTTTTCTTCCTCCTCAGAACACTTTCAGCCACAGCAAATCGTCAAGTCATTAGTGCCTTCATGGAACACGCTGGTTTTCTTTGAAGTGTCTCCAGTCTCTTTCCACCAGGCAAGGAGCTGTCTTTTGTTTGTTTTTTGATTCTCGTTGTGGTTATTCATTCTGTGTGTTATTACAATCCTGATGTAATACAAGTGTGGATCGAATGGATCTTCATGCTAAGTGCTGTGTATTAAAGGCAGGACTTCAAGGAGGACAAGAACTGACAAAGCCAACTTGAACTGTCAGTCTAGCTTCATCATGCATGATTCATCATGCCATTTGTATTTTGTGTTGCTCTCCTGGCAAGCCACTTCCATGGATTTGGCTGTGGTGACGAGAGACTTTTGTTTGTTTGCTTGTTTTAAACTAGCTCACATTTTTCATGTGGATGCCATGACTTTGCTCCAGAATTTCTCCTCAGCACGTCACCTTGCCAATAGGACACTATGCAGATATGGCTTTACCCACTCTGTAACACAGGTGTAGTGCAGTACCCTACAGTAGAAGTGCTGATATGGTTAAGTAGCACTTCATGGCACTTATCAGGAAGATGGCTGAAAACAGGATGAATAATCTGTGGAACTGCATGATACAAACACCTGGCTGAAATCTGAAACTCCTGTGTACTTGAGAATACCATGGATTGTAACAAACAAGGCCAAAGAGCGGAAGGTTGGAGAGGAAGAAGGTCAGTGATGTAGGTCAGGCATGTCCTCACCTAGACTACTTAGGGTTTTACTTTTCTGTTATTTATGTCTTGCAGTTAATTAATTAACAGAAACATCTATTTGGTCACTGCCCTAATAGTTTTCAGGTAGTGATTTAATCTTGTCATAAAAATCCATGTTCCACTTAAGCTTGTGACTGCTTCCTCCTGACCTAAACTTAATCCCCTGCATTATTAGCACTATTCAGAGTCCTGTGCACTGTCTCTGATACTGTTAACACAGGTGATAAACTCAGCTTAAATAATAAATTCATTTTTAACATAAGCATTAAGCTTAACTGGGAGTGCTGTGAATTAAAGCCTCCCAGATCTGGACCTCACTGGTTGTGCCCAGAGTATTTGCTGAAGCACTGAATCATTTCTTTGACCCTTTCATCAGTAAAGCGTAGAGCCTGCAAATTACCGTTAGAGGACTGTGTAAGGGTCAGACTCATATGAAGCCTTCACAGCACATGCCAGCCTTAAAGCCCTCTCAGACATTGGGAAAACAGCATTTAGTCAGTACTTCCTAATAGATCTTCGGGTTTTGGATTTCATGGTGTACACTTCTTCAGGAGATAACAAATAAAGCTATGGGTATTTGCTGAGCAGAGTGGGTCCATGAGCTTCCAGTGGCAGGCAGTTTTCTGGTTTCCATTTCCGAAGTGATTTAGGATTCAGTAGCTGTTCAAAATAACCTAGAAAACCTCTGAGTCATGCAAGGAAAGGCCCACTACAGCTCTGTAACAATCAATAAGAGCCAAAACATTTTTGGAACAGACTGTGTTTCTTCCTCCTGTTCCATCAGACTGTTCTAAAAACACAAAACAAACAAACAAACAAAACCAGCACAAAGTCTTCGTGTGCTATTAAAAAACTCAGTTTGTGGCTAGCAACCAGCCATAAAGGGATGGCTTTCTCTTCGCACTGCCATTACAGTACAGCACCCTAGAATGTGAGCTTGTTCAATTTAGCCCAATTTACCGCAGTGCACAATCTGATGAAATGAAGATTTAATGGTGGCCATCACTGTGCAAAAACCAAGGGTTTCCACAGACCAGGTTAAATGCCAGGAGAGAAGGGTTGCTCTTAGTCTGACAGATAGGTAGAGCTTTAATCCAGAGCCAAAAGCATCAGGCAAATGCCCTTCATGATGGCTTGTATTACAGCCCTTTTTAAAAATCAAAAGACAAAAAAGTAGACCGATACAGCCTGCTGTGGCCCACAGATGCTCAGTGTTTTCTGAGTTTCCAGATTAACCTGTGACAGCTAATTTTTGCAGCCTGTGGTAGCTGCTTCTTCAACAGAACGAATGGTAGAAAACTAAAAGACCATTACTTTTAATCATAGAATCATAGAATGCTTTGGGTTGGA
>VYZW01010212.1:0-21057 GCA_013401315.1 Balaeniceps rex
CCCCCCCGGGCCCTTTGTGTGACTAAATTTGGCAGGAGCATGGAGGCGCGCCAGGGCGCCCACGTGTGCGCCGAGCTCCCAGCTGAGCGGGCAAGGGTTTTCTTCCGGGTAAGGAGACAGCGAGGGAGATCAAAGAGTTTGGGGAGCTGGAGCCGAAATGTGCACTGGAAATAAAATAATAATATATATAAAAAATAATGCTACAAAAAGAAAGAAAGAAAGAAAGAAAGAAAGAAAGAAAGAAAGAAAGAAAGAAAGAAAGAAAGAAAGAAAGAAAGAAAGATCCTCCGGCCTGGACGCATGCCAGCCCGGAGGCAGGGGGGAGAGGGGGGAGCGCTGCGCACATGGTGGGGAGGGACCGGCGGGAAGGAGCTAGTTTCTCCAGAAGGAAAAAAAAAATATATTCTTGCAAACGAGGTTGCAGTTATTTTCTGAGAATGAAAAAAAAATACCAACACCCAAACCAAAAAAAACAACCCTTTTGTTTAAAACCATCGGGCTGTGGAGCCAAGCGGGCTCCGCCTGGAAGTGCTGCCCGACGGCTCGTCCCTGCGCCCGGCCGGGCCTGGGCTGCGCAGCCCCGGGGGCAAAACTCCTTTATATTGACCGGCAAACGAGCAAACAGCAAAAAGCCTCTCTCCCCCCGGCCCGAGAGGCCAGTGACAGTTTGGAGGGAGTCTTTCTAGGCAAAACCTCCACGGGTTTTTCTCCGCCGGGGGGGAATGTCCAGGGTGGCCCCCCGAGGGGTGGGTGTGCTGGGGCGGCAGGCGCCCTTTGCGGCAGCCCACGCTGTGCCCTGCGGCTCCCCGGCGGGATAGGCGTGCACCCCGCTGCTGAGGTCCAGCACGACTTCTTTATGAGCTGTGAGGTGCATGGGTGGCAGAGCTGGGGTGCGGGAGGGGAGCCCTGAGGGGGCCTACTACCGCCCGGCACACCCTGCCTGCCCCAGGCCCGCAGGGACGGCCACCCACCTCTGTGCTCCTGCTGCTCCCTTAGGACTGCAAAGCACAAAAAAGGATGTCGGATTTCAAAATCTCTCAAATCAAGCTTTTACAGTGCCTTTTCAAGCCACTGTGACAGTCATGCGTGTTTCCTGGGTCTGCGTTTGCCACCCTATTTAGATAACATCCGTGATTTATGTGCAAGTTGAATATGTAGGCTGAATTCCCAAACTCCATCTGAAGCAAATAAATCCTCCTCCATCAAGACGTGGGGTGAGCAGGGCCCGAGCAGGGATGCAACGATTAGCCCTGGGCTCGGCAGCATTATCTCTGCGGTCTCCCGCATGTGCAGCCCCGGGCTGCCTCAGGATGCATGAATGAACTTGGAAATACAGACCTGTTCCTTGCCTCTAAAACAAGGATAATACTTCTTAAGCCTCTGTTTCACCCTGTGAGAATAAATGCGATGTTGTGTGTAAATGGCTCACTGCTCCTCTGAGGAATGCCATAGGAAAAGCTGTAAATAACAGATCTGGATGGGTTTTGGGCAAAAACCAAAGCACCCTCACTCTTGTGTTGTACCAGGCAGACGGTCTCTTTGGCAGCACAGTCCCTTTTCAGTGCTTTTACTAACGCAGGGTCCGGATAGCTGGTGTGGCTTTGGATGTGGGTCCAGGTTTGGGTTGCAGACACTGTGGCCCACAGCCCCATGACTCACATGCAGCTGCTCATCGGCGTGGGTCACCTGCTGTGGTCTCCAGATGCTGCTGGGGCTGTGGGGTCCCGGATGATGAAGCAGTGATGCCAGTCCCCGGCAGCCTCGGGGGGACTTAGGCAGGAGTGGTGTGGGGAGGGTTTCTCACCACGCGCATCGTGGTGGCTAAAAGGGCTTCTTTCTGACGGTCTGTGGTTGGGCAAAGCCAAGAGGATGCTGCCGAGCGAAGGGAACAGCTCTGTATTTGCTGCAGATTTGTGCTTTGAATGGAGGAAAAAACAAACAGGGAGTACTGTGTGCTGGTTTTGAAAACTCAGTTATTATGAGTCTTTATGAAATGTGGGCTCATTTTTTAAAATTATAACAAAGGGCATCCTGGCTATGTTTCTAGCAGCTATATCAAAGAGTAACTGCGCTTCTCATTTAAAGCTACTTTGAAAGAGATCACATGTAACAGGTATTAGGATATTAAGAGTGTATATGTGCTTTTTGCTTTTTAATTTACACATCCAGCTTTCCAGTTCTGGGATGCCATTAGTGTTCTTAGCCCAGAATTACTCTATTTAAAGAGCTCGGTTTTCTTAGCCCTCGCGACAACATGGGCTTTATGAGATTTGAGTGGGCAAATCTCACCAGCGCATTTTTACTGTAAGAGCTTTTGTTTAGAGGAAGGCATTGGTGGCTCAGATCTCACGAATATGTTAAGTTATCTTGTGTGAGATTAAAATAGTTAGCAGTTCAGGGGCTGCTTTCTTCTTCGCTCTTTAAGCGCAAGATAAAATACAGGGGAAGTGGCATGTTTTATTCAAATAAATGGTGACACGAACTAGCTTGCGAACTAACCCTTACATTGAGCAGTGCCGTTGCAGGATTATTTCTGATGGCTCATCAGATCAGATAATTCGCAGCGTGTGGATAAAAGGGGAGGCAGGACTCAGAGTCAGAACCAAACCCAGAAAGCCACGCATGGGAGAATGCAAAATGTGAGATTAATGTTGTATTAAAGGTAAGACCTGAAAAGAGCACAGCAACGTGCTGCCCCCCAGCAGGGATTTTTAGGCTGGGATTTTTGAAAGGACTGAAGAGATGTTCAAAGGGAGTAGAGCACCACATCCCCGAGGGGGCCTTTGAAAATCCAAACTTTTGTAGTTTTGTTGGACATTTCATTTATGAGAGAGTCTGGCTGAAGAAGCGTGTATTAATTGCAGAGTAGCAGTTTTGCCTGTTCACGTCAACATTTCCTACTTTCTTAGAGGGGGAAGTTCTGCTCCTGAATAAATAAATGTTATACGTGGCCCAGAACGGATGAGATTTTCTCCATCCCCAAGAGCCAGGATGCTGCCCCTGGGGGCAGCGTCCGTGGGCAGGTTTTCAAAGGCCCCTCCGACCGAGTCCTGCTTCTGCTGCTCTAGCTTTGCGCTCAGAAGTGCCGGTGCATGTCTCACGTTGTGACTTCTTGGATGTACCAGGGAAAGGCACCGAGGGGCTTTTGCCAGGGGTTTTGTACTTGCTTGTACAGTGGAAAATTAGTATCTGTAGCCCCAGAAGTATGTGAGGTGCTTTGTGGAGAAGTCATCCTTCTACAGAAGCCCTTGGCATGGCTATAGCTAGGCCTGTTTTGGAATTTGGCATAAACTGACCGATATATTCTGCCAAATACATAATGAACATGCAGAGCTGACTGTGCACCAACGTTTCCTCCTAGCTTTTGAAACAGCAACCGTTCCCTTTCTGTGCTCCCAACGAAATCAAAGGATCTTGTAATCCCTTGCTTGTTTTTAAGTGACAGTAGTCCTCTGTGCCCTGACAAATATTGCCGGCAGAAGCCTGGTAGCTCCAGACAAGGTCCTTTGAAAGAGGTGGGAGGGGAGGGAGGCTCCGCGGGCAACTTTCCAGCGGCAGCTGTGCACTAACGGCATGGGAGTGTGGGAGGCTTCTCCCGGGTTAGTAAGACAGTTCAGCAATGCGGTGAATGTGTGCTCCCAGTGCATGACTCCCGTTTACTCTTTTTTTAATTCTCTGACCTCTGTCTGACCAAGTCTGTCGCCCTTACGCAGCTGGACGGGGAGGGGGAACAGCAGCCGGGCTGTACCAGGGATCTCGCGGCACTCGGAGAAACGCGCGGTGCTCCCCTGGGGGAAGCGTTTGAAGCAAGTAACGAGGTGGCGAATTTTCCTTCTTGCTGAGGAAGTTATTTGGAGGTGGGTCTTGTTTTAAGGTACCGTCTCTCGCTTCCCAGGGAAGTAACTGCCATTAATTTGCCCGCCAGAGGTGTTAAACAGTAACAGGTGAATGCCAGTCGAAGGCAGTGGTGTTTGCTAGGGAAGTGCCAGAAGAAGACAATTAGGCCTTTGCAGGAGTCTGGGGTATTGTTCAGAGCCTTGTCACCTCAGCATCATGGCTTCATGGTTTTGGGTCTGGAAATGATCCAAAAATACACGTCTTCATGGTGACTGGAAGGCAGAGAGGCACGGCGTACGGGGACAGCAGTTAGGGCTCACCTTTTGACGAAGGGTGAGATCAGTCCAAGTTGCAGCTGGCTGCTTCACCTTTAGCTCCGCTCTCCTTTGCATGGATCTCATGGGCTACTGTGTCCACGACCTGGGAGAACGGGCGGTTTCGGCTTGCAATTCAGAATTTCAGAAAGGCTCTCTAAGGCTGAGGGAAGTAAAGGGATGTGAGCAAAAGTCCTGCAGGTGTGGCTGGGTTGTCAAGGGAGGGCGAACACCACACAAGGAGGTTTGGGTCAAATTCTGCAGATCTTGATGCAATTGTGCTGGAGCAGGGACCTACAGATGAGACCCTGAGCTGAAAAAGAGAGGGATGACGTTAAGGATGGCATGGGGTAGAGGAGAAAACTTGAAGAACAATAAGTGAATGATTGCACTTACTGTCACAAAATTCCCCATGTGGTGCTGGCCTGAGTCTCTCAGACCACTTGCAGTTCCTGCTGAGTTCAGCCAGAGCTGTGGGTGCTCAACCCTCCTGGGAATAAGCCCTGCCTAATGAGGAGGATGGTTTCTGCCCCGCTGGAGAAGGGTAATGAGAGAGAGGGACCTGTTGAGACCGGCCAGGCGACTTGTGGAGCGTTGAAGCCAGACAGGGTCCAGATCGTGGCTGTTGTTGCTCATCTGCCAGGTTGGGCTGTTACGCCATGCTTGACCAGCCATCTTCTGGCTTGCATATCTCCACAGAAAGCTGTGCTTTCTCTTCCGTTTCTACCTTACCTCCTCTCCTGCTTTGTGCTGGCCAGAAGGATGGAGTAGCTGCAAAACTTGCATATCTGGGTGAACCTCCAGCAGCAGAACCGACTGTCCTTGCCCACCCAGCAAGGCTTTTCAACAAAACAAGGGACTCCAGCTCATAATACTCTTCTTGGCTAAAAGACTTTAATAACTTTTACTAATTTCAGTACCTTTTTACACAATGTGTAATTAAATTATGAAGCTCCTTCCCGTAAGATGTTATGGAGGGCGAAATGATGAATGGATTCAGAAAAGGATTAGGCAGATTCATTTTGGCTATGAAACATGACCGGTTGGATACAACCTCCAGCTTAAAAAGTCCCTGAACCTCCAGATGCAGGCAGTCCTTCCGGGCGCGAGAAGGTAATGCAGCAGAGGAGTGCGGAGTGGGAAACCGAAAACTGCAGAAACCGACCCAAACGCATGCTGTGACGGAAAAGTCAGATGTCTGCAATCCGATCTAACTTAAAATGAGATTTAATATATCAATCAAGAGGATCACCTTTTTTTTTCCTTCAGAATTTGAATTTGCAGCATGCCGTCAGTCACTGGCCTCAAGCTATAACCAAGATTAATACCAGCCGATGTGTGTATGCCTCTACTATGTTGATAATGAAATAAAACTTTCCCTGGTTTATTTGTCTGTCTCTCGAGGAATTCAGTCTTTCAGACCTCTTTCACAGCCAATGCTACTTTTTATAATGTTTATTTATGTTTGCTGGCCATAAAGCATCTAAATAGTGTTTCATAAAAAAAAAATCTTTATACGAGAAAGATCAGAAGTGTTGCATGGTATTTATATTTCTTTAAAGAGGGTATCACTGGCATGCAGACAGGCTGTGGCTAGACATTATATGTTAACAAAAGATCATCCATGAAACATTCACCATAACAAAATTAATCTTAGATAACTAGAAAAATTAGCTTTTAATGGGATTTAATTTCGTTTGTGAAATATTATTTTAACTTTCAGTAAATCTTTCTGTTTCCCTTGAATGAAAGCAAACACCTCGTTATGTTGAGCTCTCTTCTTTTCCTCTTACGCACCCTGCATTTAGCCCTGATACAGGCGTAGGATTCACCAGATTATTTTGCATTAGAAGAGTGCTATCTTTAGCGAGAGCAATTAAAGCAAAGGGGCTGCAGGCCAAAGCACTAGAGCTATATAAGGATAGCAGAAGCTGTAGATTAAGCTATATATTAATTACTCAGTTCCCTACTTGGAGCTATGAGCAGTGAATTCTTTAATTTTATGTTGCATTTTTAAGGTAGTTTGTGGTTCACTAAACCCAACACACCAGGAGGTTTTGTATGTAGCTATTAAAATGGTGGTGCTTTAGGAACTACTATGGTGTTTTGAAAAACAGCTGAGGCAGACTCCAGAGTTGGATCCAGAGGAAGGGTGCAGAGCAGCTTTTGGGGGTGTTCAGGTCGGTTGCTTTATGCAAGCTCTTGCGCAGGCTTGCAATGAGCTGGTTTTATTTCATCCGCACCACGACCTGTGCTGGTGGATTTGATGTTGTGGGTCCAAACGAAGGTCTGATTCAGGCAGGAAGGTCTCACCATCTGCTTCCCCTCCGACGTTTATGGAGGTGGTCACGCAGCCTCTGTTGCACACAGGATGCTCTCCGAATTAGCAGGTTTCTGTCTCAGAGGAGCTCCTGCTTTGGAAGAAGCTCGTATCTTTAACTTATTTGAATTATCCTCATGTGGGAAATGAATTATCCTTCAGCTCCTTCTCACCTCAGAAGCTCCCTGTCCCCTCAGTCACACTTTCGCCTCCCTTGTTATCGCTGCACATCTTCTCTATGAACTCTCCCCGCAGCCGGGGAAGCCTGCAACATCCCCTGGGAGCTGCTGCTAATTTCAAGCCAGGCACCAGGGCAGCTGCCTTGTGCCCAACGCCCAAGCAGGGGAGGGGGTCCTATTAACGTTACTTTGTTCAGTTGATCTGGATCTTGTAAAACATATGTGCTTTCAAAAGTCCTGACTCTGACCTAGGAAACAGGTGGCACCTCGTAAGCCTTTTCAAAGGGGGTTCTCCTCATCTGCTGTGTAATTTAGGCCCCCCTGCATTAAATATAACTCGGTGTGGAGCAATGGCTGTAACTATTGTGCTTGGGCCAAGTTCTGCATGTCGGTTCAGCGGGGCTCTGCGTAAATGCAAGAGCCCCCACTGGGCACCCTCAGCCCAGGCTAAGGGCCTCTGCCTGCGGTGGCTATCGTCTGTCACGCAAGCAAGGGATCCTTTGTGCCTTACTCCTGTCAAAAGCGCAAACATCCGTTTACTATATGGTAGAGGAGGAAACAGCAGCAGCCACAGTTTTCACACTGATTCTGAAATCCGCCCCTATGATAATGGAGAGATTAATATAATATAACAAAATTTAGTAAGCATGCAATAGCTAACATTTAACTTCTCTGTCCCTTTTGTTCTGCCAGGAGCCTAAATGTTGGCCATCGCTCGGGTGATGTGGAAAAAGCACGGCTTGAGATTGACCCAGGTGCTCAGCTTCCTTCAAGATCGCTATGTGGCTGGAGGATCCCAGAGAGAGGCGTGAGCTACCATCAGGCCCAGGAAGAAGGTGCCCATGCCCCGATAGGATTGTTGGAAGCGGTTTTGAGGGAAGATGGGCCAGGCTGGTTGAAGACAGAGACCGCACGGCACGGCAGCGTGCTTGGCAGAGGTGCAGGAGAGGAGCCTGGCTGGTGGGCAGGCAATGGGCGAGCCATGCCGCCAGCTGGGCAGGGGAGAGGGGAGGAGGCGGCAGCTTTCCTGCAGGTGGGAATGCTCAGGCACGACTGGTAGCTCAACCGAGTGGTGTGGAAGAAGATGGATGAAAGATGGGGGAAAAATCCTTGAAAATGGATCCCTGGCCATCTCAAGGCTCGGAGAGATTGCTAGGTGTTCAGCTCTGAAAGCATATCTTGTTAGAGGCTTACAGCAGCCCTAGGTCTGATCCCAAGATGTGACATAGCCTTCGCAATTTCCCTCTGGGGAGTCTTTCCCTCCGTGCTTGGTGTACTGGGGGCACAGGCCCTTTTGCCTGTGAAGTTATGTGCAACAGACAGATGGTCTGAAAATTGCCCCGAGGTCACTTACTGTCTCTTGGTCTCAGTTTTATGAGACTCAGACATGAGGCCAACAAAGAAAAAGAAAACAGCATTGACCAAGACCTAGAAGTATTTAGTGTCAATTGTTCCTGGTAAAGGGGAGAAAACACGAACTCTTCACGGAAGAAGTCAAGGAGCTGATTGCCAGAGCCGCCGTGGTGCTGCTGGGCTTAGGGTCCTGTAAGAAGTCATTTGAAGGAGGCCGGTTGCTCATTCCTAATCTCTCAGCCTCCAGCACAGGGGACAATGAAAGAGTTTTCAGGCACGTACTTTCAGCGGTCTTGGCAGCAGTTGCTTAAAATTAATCCTCGCTTGTGGTTTGAGACTTGCCTCTTGGAGCAGGCCCATGGTATCCTCTGTATTTGAACAGTGAGGAACACAACGGGACTCCAATCCCAATTAGAGTCTGAATATGCACCTATATGTGCGTGTGCGTGTACGTGTATGTATACGTATAGCATATATAAGCAGTCTGGGCCGCATCGGTGTGAACATCTCTGTGGCGAAGGCGGTGGCCCAGGCATGCAGACCCAGAAGGGTCCGGGCTAGCTCTCCTTTCACTGGGCCGGCAGCACAGCTCCCTGCCTTACTGCAGGAGAAACCTTGCTCTCCCCTTTTCTTTGCTCAGGTGAAGCGTACTTCGCACGCCTTCTTGGCAATTAGAATCATAGAATCATAGAATCATTTGGTTGGAAAAGACCTTTAAGATCATCGAGTCCAACTGTACCTATCCACTAGTAAACCATGTCTCTAAGCACCTCATCTACCCATATTTTAAATACCTCCAGGGATGGGGACTCAACCACTTCCCTGGGCAGCCTGGTCCAGTGCCTGAAGAANACTAGTAAACCATGTCTCTAAGCACCTCATCTACCCATATTTTAAATACCTCCAGGGATGGGGACTCAACCACTTCCCTGGGCAGCCTGGTCCAGTGCCTGAAGAAGTTTTTCCTAATGTCTAATCTAAACGTCCCCTGGCACAACTTGAGGCCGTTTCCTCTTGTCCTATCACTTGCTACTTGGGAGAAGAGACCGACCCCCACCTCGCTACAACCTCCTTTCAGGTAGTTGTAGAGAGCGATAAGGTCTCCCCTCAGCCTCCTCTTCTACAGGCTAAACAACCCCAGATGCCTCAGCTGCTCCTCATAGGACTTGTGCTCTAGACCCTTCACCAGTTTCGTTGCCCTTCTCTGGACACGCTCCAGTGCCTCAATGTCCAGGTCCGTGATAGTCATGAATACTAAATATATGTTTTATTTTAATTCGTAAGTGCTGCTTTCGCTCCTTGATTAGCTCATGTGGAGGGTGATGGCAACCCAGTGGGGGCCTCTCAGAGCAACAGCAGTCATTTTGGCCATACAGCACAGCACAGCACAGCACAGCACAGTGTGCAGTATGACTTCGGATTTGAGGATAGCAAATGTCTTTATTTCAATTAGATGGCCATGCTGGCAAGTTGGGAAGGATTTTTCTGAGGGGAAGTTTTCAGTTCTTTGCCTGGGAAACATGGGAAGCTGCCAAACCAGGGCATTTTATTTGTTGTTATCTCCTTGCCCTGTCTGAGTTTAGTTCACGTAGCTGTGGGGCAATGCACGTATGCCTAGCTGGGCTAGTTTGTTGGGTATACTTTTCCATTCCAATGAAAGGCTTTCTTCTGTGCAAGTTACTGTATATGAAAGCAAGCTGTTGTGCTGGGCTATACCATTAACCGTACTTACTTAACCTAGGAGGGTTTCTGTAAACAGTCCACCATCTGTTTAGTAATGGTGAGTAGGTCTGGCCATTCAGACACACCGGTGTAACGGGAAGGCTTTGCTGGCAGGAATTTTGCAGGAATACTGATCTATTTCATTTACACAAAAACTACAAGGAGAGCTCTCTAAGTTTGTAAGGCTTTAAATGCCTAAACCAAATGAAACTATTAGAAGAACACAAAACTGCTCACTCAACTCTGCAAGCCCAGCTCCTCTCTCAGAAACCCACCTCTGCTGACTGCAACCTGGATATATGTTCTTTGCAGAGCGTGAAGAGCCTTTGCTGATGCTGTCCTGGGAAGGGCAGGGGGAGCTCTCCATAAAGCTGAAGGAGCCTCACAGCAAATGCTCTACCCTGGAGCCCTTCTTCCTTCAAACTTCACAGCATCTGGCTCAAGCACCTCTGCCAGCTGTGATGGATACGCAGTAGTGCAAGCAGAAAAGCTGCAAGCCATTTGGAGAAAAGAAGTAAGACACCTGACAGTGAGAAGTCATGTAGAGGTGTCAGGGACACTCAATAATTGCACCTGCTTGTTATTGAGCAACTTCAGTTTTGGGGTGGTGTTGGTGTTCCCTTGAGGTACAGGAGGATCTGCCCCACTTCTCTATTACTACCAAATTCTGAAACCATTTGACATGAGAGCTGGTCAAACATACCATCCCATCCTGTTCAAGTGCTTTCTTGTGTGTTTTAACCTAAAAATACTTTTTCAGCGAGATTTTGGAGAAAGATTTATTTTCAGTTTCTTTTAAGGCAATTTGGAGCCAGAAAGGAACAAAAAAGCCTCCAAACCCGAAATGAAATGGCTCCACCGAACAAAGGGGCTCTTGTTTGTAAACTTCCATTTTAAAGTGTTGTTGCATATTCTACTGGAACAGTTTTTCATCTTTCACTTACACAGTCCAATTTTTTAAATACTAACCTATTCAAGAGTCAAGTACTTTTTAGTGCCTTTTTGAGCGTCTTTTCAGCGCTGCGTCTCTGTTTCCCAGAAAGCTGGACTTGCTTCTCTCCCATTTATTGATCTTCTTAGATAATGTCTCCAACAAGAAAAATAAGAGAGTGTTTCAGTTTGCAGAGAAGCAAAGTTAAAGAGACTGAGCTTAATCTGTCCTGTAATCTGCCAGCCACAGAGCCTTCATCACTTAATGATCCTCACCTCATGTTTCTGCCACTTGCAGCACAAGAACAGGACCCTGTTTCAGAAAGAAACAACCCAGGAACAACAAAAAAAATCCCACTCCCTTGCTCCCCCCTCAATTTTCCTTTGAATCTAGACATGGTCTAGCCAGGAGAAATTTTTTTCTCTGCACTTCTACTTTAATATTTCTGTCTACATTGCTTTGCCTTTCTCTGCCGCCAAAGCTAAGTGTTTGCTGAATTAAATAAACCATGCTGTGTTGACGGAGCTTGTGAATGCTGCTATTGTCACCAGAATCCCTTCGCTGATCCAACCCCAAATCCTAATGCCAACTCTGCGCTTACTGGTGCGGTAGTAAAAGAACAAGAATCGATCACACTGATGAGGCTAAGAGAATCTCCAAAAAGTCATTTCATAGTCTGGTTTTGTCACCAAGTGGCAAAACTTTAGGTGTGTTATACCTGGTCTGGTTTGGAATTGGTCCTGTCTGTCAGGAAAGGTTTTTAAGTTAGCAAATGCTCAGTAAATTAGCAACACATTGGAGAAAAGCTTTTTGTCCCATCGCTGAAATAAAAATAGTTGATGATTTCAGTTGCAAGGTAGTTACTAACATTGGATTTAATGGATTTCCAGTGTTTGCATAATGCAATAGGGGATGGTGCAAGGAAAAGGATTGTTTCTATCTGTTATTGTGGTGAGGAACCACAAAGTAAAGTTTCTAAGATGAAAAACTAGAGCCATTTCTGACAAGATAGTTTCTTAAGACCTTAAGAGGAGAGGTCTGAATTCTCAAAACAAACCCATAATAATTAAAGTCCCCTAATTTTGCATATCGTAAATGCCTATGCATTGGTATATATTCCAGAGCCAAATACTCTTGTGTTCTACTGAGAAGTTCACATAAAAAAATTGGGTCTACTGTTGTTGTGTGAGGTCTAGAAACAAACGTGTCCACCTTAGACTCCAGTTGGTCTTTGTCAAACTAGACAACATCCTGCCTCAAATCCCACACCATTGTTTCCTCTGACACCTATTGTTTCTTCTCCTTTTGGGCATGCTGAACAGCAGCAGCAGGAGAAGAGACGCTTTGGGGAGTTATGGTGAGGAGCTGGTGGCTCAGACCAGTGTTGGAGTTCCAGAAGTGGTATTGGCTTAAAGGTTTCGGTTTCTCTTTTAACATACTTGCGTGAGACAGCACAATAGCCTTTTTTAGCAATGTTTTCCTTTTCACTTTGTTTTTCTTTCTGACAATATAGCGCACAAAAACTCAATGCGGTTGTATAGAGAGCTGCTGTGTGAATGACTCACGCTGTCTCTAGACATTGTATTTCACTGACATGCATCCTAATCCGAGAACTATGGTCGCAGCCCTGTAGTTTAGGTGAGTCACGCTCAACCCAGTACCTGGCAATAGGAGAAAGACAGCTTTCGTTGACTTTTCCCAGTTTGGCCCTTGTCAGGGCATACTTACTGCTGGGTTACTTGCAGTCTCACGGAAGCACTCTATCTGTTGCACTGACCTTTGCCTCTTAGGCAGGGTCCCCTGGCTTTATTGATGCTTTGGTGTCAAAGAAGCTTGGAAGATGCCCAGTTTCTCCCAAAATGGGCCCTTTCTATGTGAGCTTTCTGGTATATAGAAATAAGGGGAATTATATTCTTCCTCCTTAAGGTATGAGGAGGAAAGTGTCATAGTTTATAAAGCTTTCAGGTTCATAAGCAGAAGCTCTGGGCTATCAGGGCTTGCTCTGTTGAGGCTCTGGGGTCTCGGAGGATTGGAGGAGAGCTGGCTGCGGGCTTTGGAGGCAGTGCAAGAGCATGGCAGCAGCAAATCATTTCCTTCCTTGACCAGGGGAGACTGAGACACCCGTGGCTTTTACAAAATCTCTTGTTCAAACGACGACGCCAACCTTGCTGCAGCAGTGACCAGCAGAGTCTGGGTTACTGTTTGACTCCTGCTACGCAAGCAGAGCCTGGTACAAACCAAACTGATAATTCACATCCACTGGAGTTCAGATTGCAGCTCAGAAGTGACTCTTTAAAAGCTCCAGAATAATTATTTCACCTGGAGTTGGAATTTTTTCTCCAGGCTCGACTTACAGTTTATAAATATGTGAGATAGGAGATTGGTAATTCAGTTTATAGTTTGTATGAACCCTGAAGCTTGTGTCAATGCTGTTATCTATTATAGAAATGCAAACATGCTCTTTGATGTGTTATTCTCAGTGACTTGGGAGGATAAAGATGGAATACTCTATGGGCATTTGTAAAAGAAATTCAGAAATTGCAAGTCTACGAGGACCTAATATATTTTCGTTTTTTTTTTTCCTCTTTTGCAATCTGCTTGATTATAGTAACTTAAAAACAAGAGAAATATTGCATCTGTCTAGGTTTCTGCAGTAGGAGAGCTCAAACCAGTTTCCCTGCTGTGCCGAAACCCCTTTTTCGAGTGTGCCAAACGTTGATTATATTATAGCGGAAGGGAAATTTGGTGCCACATATCTACGATTTATTCTGTTGGATGGATTTTTTTGCTATAGGAGCACCTCCTGCTGGCTCGGCACTGCACTGCCCTTGGACTGCTCGTGTTTTCCAGACTTGGGAATAACAAGGAAGCCAAGCGAGGTTTCTTGAGGTAAAGGAAAATGATCAGCGTGGGACCAGCTCTGCCACCGTGAATGGTGATAGGGACGCTCTGGTGACTGACACTACCCAATCTGCTACAGATACATATTTATATAGTCCCTAATGGAGTATTGGTGCTCCACTAACTCAGTTCAAGAGGGTCGTAATACACTTTCTGTTCCCACATTTCCACGGTGACCCAGCTGAAGTCCACAGAATAGCTGGCGGTAAAGCTTGGTAATAGGGAGGTCAGAAATAGCAAGACAACATTGTGCTTGTCCCTGGTAGCTTCAACTAGTCCATGAAAAATAATTTGGAATGTTTTTCCACCAGAAATGCTATTTTTATTAAAAAAGTGAATGTCTAGTGGGTTTGTGACTATTTCAGTGAATTTTATTTGAAAATATAAAAACAAGATATTAATACATCCTTTTTGATTACTGCCACAACAAGCAGCTTCAGTGTTTTGTTTCCAAGCAGCTTTTTCTTGAAGGTTTGTGTTTTATTTTTTTAGGAAGCAGTTTAAAAGTAATTTTAAAAAATAAAATAAGTCAAACTACAGATGATATGTTAAACATAAGCTAAATAAGCTATCCTGACCAGAGTGGTTTTTTCCTTGGAAAACTAAAGTAATTGAAAATACTTGCTGTCATTCAGATGCACAGCAAAAATAAGTTTGAAATATCAACATTTCCCCCAGAATGAGAGCACTGCCGGCACTGGCATGTTCCCTTTGGTGATCAAAGCTCTTGGGATGGACGGAGATGACATAAAGAAAACGTGGTTTGTTCGTTTAAATGCAGTGGGTGGGGAGAATGAGAAAGCAGAGTGTTGTAGGGAGCAGGACTCAGAATATGAGCAGTAAAGATCTGTTCATCAACGCCTATTACTAGTAGTAAGCATTAACACTGTAGCAGCACTTAAAGGCTCCTGTGATTTATTGTTATTCCAATAGTATATAAAGAGGCCATTGAGATAGACACCAGAAAACAAGCAGAAGAAGACACAGACCTTGTTTCTACAGCAGTTAAGCTTTTGTTTTACAAAGGGACGACCCATGGTTTATTACAAAAACATTTTCTTCTTTATTGTCCCATTTTAATATTTCGACACACCCTAATGAAAACACAGCATGCCGCTACAATGCCATGCTGTACTCTGTTGTCATGTATTTTATGGCTGTGTGTACCCTCCGGCATGTTTCCGCAGCTTCTTCCCTTGGTTAATTGTCACCTATGGCTGGCTGGCTGCTCCTAGGGAGGATGCCACAAAGGTAATCGATAGGGTTCAGATGACACCCATCACAAATGCACATGCGTCAGCCCAGGTAAATACTCAGCTGGGACAGTGCCCACGGTCCTACACCCTGTATGGCATGCATTTTACAGAAAGAAAAACTGGGAAATAGTTTGGAAATATTGTAGAAAATTGTTTAAAACTTCTCTGGGACTATTTTGGTAAATCTTGCTGCTTGTAAAGCCAGACTCCTTTTATCTCAAAGGGACTGAAAGGCAGAAGAAAATTATGACTAATACATTTTTAAGAATTCGAAAAAATTGCCTAACCCTACATATTTGGAATATCAGAATATTATAATTTAAGGCTGTGATTTTCAAAAGAGCTTATGGGAGTGTGGCACCCAGACCTACTCCTACCCCCATTGAAATGCATATTAATTTGCTATCAGCTTTCATGTGAGGGATCAAAACTCTTCAGCTCTCACTGAATTTCCCCAGGAGTTTGGTGACTGTTGCAAAAATCCCAGCTCAAACCTCCTAGCCGTCACTTTCCTTTCAGGGGGAATTGGGTGCCTATTGCAAAAATCCCAGGCTGAACAGCCTGATAACTCCTGGCTTTTGGGGCGGGAAGCAAGCACTGTGCATCCTACCCAAAAGCCAGCAGGAATCTCTCTTTTCTAGTACAGAGGGTTTTGACATTTTGGCCTTAGCTACATCCCTCAAGCTGGACAGCGTATGACCTGTCTGAGACTTGTGATGGGTTTTCTTTATTCGGGGATCAAGGAGAATCTATGTCTGGGCAAGAGAACGCAATATCTGATCTGGCTGGAGCCATCCATTTCTATTAAGTAGTTGCTGTTGAAAAGTGCCCAAAAATTTGCACTAACGAAAAGTAGGTCTTGTGAGTGGGACTAGGGTGTGAAGATGGCTGGGACAGTCACAAACATATATTGCCATATATTCCCAGCCCATTTCAGTGCCGCTGTCCCACAGATGCCTTTCTCTTCCTAAGACGAAAAGTAACGTATGCGTTATATCATACGAAATTACTGCAATGAGGTCTGCGCAGTGGCTTTGCAAATCAGCACAGAACATAATCAGCTGCGGTCAGGGGGATGCTGCAGGGGCAGAAGTAGTCACTTGTACAAACCTAATGACGAGACTATTGTGTGTGTGGGGTGTGCTTGCACGTGTGTACGTGGGGGTGCACGCCCTGCCATGTGCACACGCATGTGCAGATGGACAGCAGCAATGAGAGGGACTGCTCGTGGAAGAAACAAATCTGCTTTACACCACCAGCTCTGGATCTGTGTTTTATTTAGAAGAAATAATGTTCGTGTATCAAACAAATAAACCAGCCCTGCTTGCCAGCCCTCTCAGAGCGATGGTAATTACATAGATTTTTGGTCAGTCCTGTCATATTTACTCCACTAAGTTGATTAACCTATGTAATGAGTACAGGACTGTGACCAATACTGACCCCACATCAAAGGCTGGTATTGCTGCTGTGTGCTGACCTGAATTTTAATTGTTCACTAGGTTTTGTAATTAAACCACAAATGTGCTAAATAAGAGATTAGGCATTTTAGCTGGCAGCGTATGCATTTTCCCAGGTGTGCCAATTGTGTACGCTATAAAACGCCCGATGCCCACCTCAGTACACAAGTATCTAACGACACGCCACTACAGATACCTAAAGCCTCTTCTTTTTTTTTGCTTGATAACTTAAAATGGGGAACAAATGTAATTTATGTGCTAAAACTTTTCTGTATATATCACTGCATATCACCAAAGCTCTTGCATAAAGGTATATAAATAAATCAACAATGAATAAATTAGGATTTCAAGTGTCTGTGAAGTTCCCACAGGCTTATATACTCGGTCCTCAGAGTCCAAAAAAGCTACTGCAGACAGATGTGTTTTCCTTCTTCAGGATCATCAGAGTGGTACATCTGTTGCTTCAGCCAGTGGCTATGCCAGACTTGAGAGAAAACATGTTGCTCCTTAAATGAAGACAACTATCAGAAATAAAGAAGAACATTTGGAAAGCTACCCGTGCCTCACTTTTGTTTGAAAGACACTTCTCTTTTGGAAGCTCTCGCAACATAAAAGAGAGGAACTGCTCTGCCTCGCTCCACACGACCCCCCCCGTCTCGTTTTGCTGGAGAAAACCATGTGTTTCGGCATCTGATTTTTCCAGCGCGTGCTCCCTTATACCTCACGCGCCTGCTCCTTTGGTGAGGAGAAGTCCAGTGTCTCTGTTGGCGCAGCTCCCTGCTTTGGTTCTGACCACACAGAGGAGACGGAACTAGAATGAAGTGGGTTAATCCAGAGTTGGGTGGGTTGCGCTGGAAGGGAACAACTGGGAAGAGGATCCATCTTTCATTCATAACATTTTGTTTGAAACATATGGGAAGAATTAGGAGCTACATTTTCATCTTGATGAGCTGGGACTGGTCTGAAACTGTTCTTTGGTGTGCTTGTACTTCTTCCATTTAGTCCTCCTGTGATCTACCAGCAATAGGTGTTGTCAGGACACACAAAAAGTTGTTGACTCTGTGGATTTGATTGTGAGCAGAGAGCTTGGCTGAAGGAAGAGCAAACCCCATATTTCTTTCCTACAGGAAGACTGTTGTGCATAAAGAATAATGAAGGCAAGATGACAAAATGTGGCAGGTTTGGGGATCAGCAATCTCTGAGATACAGGCTATTTGTCTCACACCTTTGATAGCCGGAGTTGTTCTAACGTGGGCAATTTGCAGTTGTCTACTGATACTTCGGAAAAAAATAATTTCGTATGTGGCTGTGTAATTTACTGGGATGGTGAGACAGTCCTAGTTTTCTTTTTTTTATTAAAAAAAAACACCCTGCAGACTAAAGAGCACCCACCTGGCACCGAATAGTGTCCTGTAGACACTGATCTTAATGTAACATTCGCAACATACTCTCCGGGGACAATCTGTGCTTTGTTTTTCTTTCCTGTGTGCTGCCCAGGAATCCCAAAGGCATCTCTGGGAAGATTTTTCTTTCAACGGGGGAATTGTTTGTTCAGCCACGTAGTTGAGTTCACCAATTGGATGCATTTTTTTCCTTTGCAGTGTGCTCCAGTATGCCTTGATCCACTCTGAGAGCCTCAGAAGCCAACTGAGCGTTGCTTGGGTGTGAATGTCTCTGCCTGTTTCCCAGCTCAGGTCGCTCTCAGGCACAAGACTTTGCAACCTATTTCGGTGGGTCCTGCCATGAGGGTAATTTCTGCATGCTGGAGTTTTTAAGAGCCATGATTTATGTCATACTGGCAACAGCGTAGTGACATTTTTCTACCATTTTGCAATAGTTATTCATCCATTTAAGCATGTGACCAGCCTTGAAAAATCAGTGAGAAGTCTTGAATGCTGACTGCTGGACTCTACGAAGAATGACACCTTCATTATCAGACCTGAATGCGCACAGGAACCTTGCTTCCTTGTTCAGAAGCACCCTCGCCTTTGCAGAAAATAACCGTACCTGAAGCCTGACGTGTCTGGCCTTCTTGAATGCATTTGCAAGGACTGAGCATTAAGTAAAATACCTGCTAGCTAAAGAAAATAATGTAGCCCTGCCCAAAATACTGATGTGGTATGTTCTTTAAGAGTGCCTGCATGCACCAGATTTTAGACTGTAAATAAGACCTCCAAATTTTTCTCCTGTGTCTTAAGTTTGCAATGACAAAAGCCCATGCAGTGCGTAATGATGCCTCCAAACAAAAATATATAGATGTGCTAAAAACAGAAAAGTATTTGCTTTCCAGAAATCTCAAGCTCTATGAAATTGGTTTTGACTCTTAAATTGACACAAGAGTATTCAAATAAAATTAAATGGGGTAACCCAAGATTGAAATCCTAATACAAGAATTAACAGGGAAGAAAAGTCATAAACAAATTACTGAAATATAATTTTAAGGTAAATATGTTAATTTAAAATAAGTTTGCATACTCATTTGAAAGATGTAATTTCAAGAGAGAATAACCAGTTTAAAATTAATATAATTTATTAACAATTAAAAATTATAACACAAGCGGAGGGAGGTTGGAGGTGAAATACTGAGTTTCCTTTGATAGGTAGAGTAATTATGAAGTATGCTTTTGAAGTTCAAGAAGAGAGCCTTAGGACACAACATTTTTTAAAGCAAAAATTGGCTTGCACTCTGTTCAAGTGATTTATTTTGCACTAAGAAATGGGTGTGAGACATGATGTGATTTAAAATGTCATCCCTTGATGGAACTGCTTGAGGGTGACATCATTTTTTTTTTTTCTTTTTTCTCTCCTTTTATTTATATATTTGGCTGCTTGATTTCTAGTTTTCTATCTTAGGGAATCTACTGAAATTATGTAGAAATTAAAAAAACCAAATCACCAACATCCCCATCCTCCCCCAAATAAAACTTTCCCCTAAAGTTCAGGAAGCTAAAAGCTAGACTCTGGAGGGAGCCACCGGGAAGGAATAAATTTTTCAGCTGCATCTCTGTCATCCCTGTTGTTTACATGGTGGCCGACTTTGAGGAATACCACGTGCACATGCCACCAAAAAAATGCATGTAACAAATGTTGTAGGAGTGCTGCTTGTCTTCAAAACCAGGCTGTCCCACACATCCCTGGGCAGGGAGGACCGCTCCTCCTCTGTCCTCTCTTACGTACCTTTTTGCAGGAACGCTTCTAAAAGTTGGGACTGGACTTACCGCCTCTTACAGTTTTTCTTACAAGCAACACATATGCGATATATGTGATAGCCAGTCAATATGATGGCTTTTGTGACACATTTGCTTGCACTGGGCTTTACTGGCAGGAGGAGGCGAAGCTAGCTGTTGTGGCAATGGGCCTGGAGGACAGAGGCGGTGCTATGGCTGAAATACACCCTTGCTTACTTTTGCATACTCATCTCTTGTAAAGTTTTTGCTCACAAATTTTGTTCAAAGCCCTAGCTATTGGAGGCAAGGGATTTATGTGAGAATCTCATAGATTTAACTTCATGGTGAATCTCATGTTTTACCCACTGCTAGCTGAATAGGTCTTGTGGGTCCCGGATGGTACAAGCATCTGGACACACAGTAGCTCTGTTGAGCCACTGTAGGGGAGATCCACCTGCACTTGCTACCTATGGAAATTCCAAGCAAATTAAAAAAAAGAAAAAAGAAAAACATAAACCCTTCAAGTTTCACACAGATGTGCTCTGGAAAGCCCTGAGATGTGGATGCTCTTCTCTCTCTGCGCTCCACCAGCTCTGCAGGGCTGAGCAATTGAAAATGAGGGGAATGTATTTCATCACCAGCATGAATAAATTATAACTGAATACACACAGGGCACAGATCTGCCAAGTAAGAGAAGCCACTTTTTTCCTTGTCACTTTTCAAATAAATTTGCCATCTAATCTAAAATACGGCAGTCTTGCTGAAAGTCTGTGAATTCTCTTTGTACGAGGAGCTGTAGCAAAGTTTGTAGCCAGACTTGTTATAAAAACACAGAAGTTAAAAATAGCTGTGCAGTCAGGGAGCAGGATCCAGCTCTAAATGGGTGGCCCAGTTTGCTCTCACATTCAAGTATTGTAAACAAAAATCAACCCTTTTCTTTTTAGGCTGCTGATGATAGCTTTTTGTCTTGCCATGGGGAAATGTTGGCGCTTCCCTATCATCTGACTATTTTTGTGGTCTTTATTTGTTCGTGAAAGTTCTGTGTCAACAAAGTACCGGTATCATTTTGACTGTGAGCAGCACATCATTGGGAAGGTGTTTCTAATGGAGGAGAGGGAGTAGCTATTTTTGCAGAAGACTGGAAAGATTTCTGCAGAAACTTTGCAAGGAGCTCACTACCCTTTTATTCTGGGCCTTCTGCAGGACTTGCTGTGGCTCTGGTTAGTAGACAAAACTGCTGCTGCACTGGAAGATGGATTGGCTTCTGGTCCCACTCTGACAGCCATGAGGCCTGCATGAATTACACAGCCTAGGGTTTTGGGTGGAGCAGTTCTGGAAGATTCATCCCAGCTGTGTCTCACACCAGGTGGCAAAACAAGCTATAAAGGGCTGAGGGGCTGGGGATGTGCACTCCCATCTTTCCTGCTGTGCTGTGTGTAGGGATTGCTGTGTGTAGGGATTGCTGTGTGTAGGGATTGCTGTGTGTAGGGATTGCTGTGTGTAGGGATTGCTGTGTGTAGGGATTGCTGTGTGTAGGGATTGCTGTGTGTAGGGATTGCTGTGTGTAGGGATTGCTGTGTGTAGGGATTGCTGTGTGTAGGGATTGATTTCAAGGGAGGT
>VYZW01010213.1:4303-20894 GCA_013401315.1 Balaeniceps rex
GGCCCAGCCGCCAACGGCCGCGGGGCTCGCTCGGCCCCGCGGAGGGGAGAAGCGGAAGGGTGGGGCGCGGTTCCCGGAGCGCCGCACGCAGTCTCCACACAGCGCCCGCCGCCTCGCGGGCCCTTCGGCAGCGGAAGGGCGGCGGGGGATGGCCGGGCCGCGCGCCGAGCGCGGTCCAAGGCGGGTCAGGAAGCGCTCCTGCTCTGCTGGCGGGCAAAGGCCGCTCTGGAAGAGGCTCCTGNGAGGGGAGAGGGAAACCGGCCCAGCCGGCAGAGCTTGGCACTCCCGGTGCGAGGATATTGACGCGCTGCTCGGCGGTGTGGAGCAGCTGCCGCCTCCGGAGGCTGCCCTGCCGGGGCCAGCCAATGGCCTGCCGGGGGCTCGCTTCGCTTACATAAGGGAGAAGCGCCCGTATCCCGTTTCCTGGTGTTGCCACCCGTGCTGGGTGCACGCCCTGAAGTTTCAAACTGGCCCGTGTAGTGTTCAGAAGTTGCCGGGTCACAAACCAAAGTGCAGGACAGGCGAGCGTAGAGCTTTACCTTTCTCCGGCACCATCCGGTTAGTGTCAGTTTGAATAACTACAAAAATGGTTAAACTAAGAGTTTCCGAGGCATTAAAGGTATGTACTGTTCTCTTCTGGAAAACTAGTTCTTGTTATGCTAACTACCATATGATTACTTGCCATTCCAAATGTAAAAGAAACAATTTTTCATATTTATTAAAAAAAATTTAATCTTTTCCCCTTCTGTTCAGGCAAAATGTTGAGAGTGTATTGATATTTCTCAGAGTAAAAAAAAAAAAACTTAAAAAATTTAAAAAAATTTCTTGTGTCATTGGTCACACAGGTTTTTGTGCAGGCCCCTGCACCATCCTAAACTGTGGCGAGAGAGAACCTGAGGTTTGAGTTGCTACAGTTCACCAGTGAGATTACCCGCTGTTAAATAGTTCAGCATGCTGAGTAGCACTGTTCTAGCCTCCACATCTTCCAAGGCTGAGCAGAGCAATCAGTTGCTGAGAAATTAATGATAACTTATCCATATTCTGAACTTCCTTTATCTTCATAGTTGTACGTGGCTATGAAAAGAAGGAACAGAGGACATGCCAAAGCTCTGTCAGCCTTGGTGTGAATACAGCAGTCTGGTGTAACAGCATTTTTGCACTCGCTGCGTATGCGTGACTGCCCCATAGGATGTAACACAGTAGAGAGCTATCAGGGCTTCCACTGTTTATCTGCAAAATGAGGTTAATGCTGCTTCCCTCCCTCGCTGTGGTGTTAGGGATAAGTCCATTAGGTACATAGATATTTAAGCTATGACTGTTACAGAAACAGCCTGTGAGTAAAGTACTGTGGAGTATTTAACTCCTGGAGAGGAGAGGGGGTGGGCAGCGGAAGCATTAGGACTAGATTCTGCAACTGGATTTGTTGCGATGCACAAGTCAGCTTATCAGGATCCCATTCTTAGTTTGCACTCCTCTGAGAAGTCTAATTTAAAGACTAATCCTAATTAGATATTCTCTGTGTAGTTTGGTCAACTTACTGTTGCTGTTAAGACTTCACATCCAAAATTTCATAATCTTTTCTGTTTAAGTTCTCTGCTTTAGGGTTGGTTGCGTTGGAGGGGTGTAGAATGACTCTTGATTTCCATGGGATGTTGTTTTTCATGTCATGTGCCAAAAATACCCATCTCTGGCTGTGTGCTAAGGGCTATACCTCTTACCCCAGATTTGAAGTAAGGTACTTCAATCAAGGCAAAATTTTGAGGTTCCCCCCACCAGCCCTGTCAGAGTGCAAGCATGAGGAGCTGGAGGCAAACTGTGGCACTGCACTGGAGCTGAATGAGTTTCCAGAACAGAGTAGGAGACACATTCATCACTGTAGCGGAGCATGCCAGTTCTAGCAGGCTAACAGTAATCACCACCACCAGAAAAAGCCAGTATCTTTTCCATCCTAGTAACTACCAGAGGCGTTACTTGAGTTCTGCTTATTTTAAAGGGATACTTAACAGTTATTTTGGTCAAGCTTACAGGAATAATTGTTAAGTTCTATTCCTGTCACTTTCTCGTGTTTGTAGCTTTCTGTTTAATTTACCAAAAAGCGGGGAAAACACTGTTAGTCAAAATGTCATTGTGCATCTTGAACCAGTTCAGTGCAAATTTTTCTATTGTGCCAATTTTCTGAAAGTTGCAATCATGTATCTATATACAAGTTATTCCAGGCAACACCAGTATGAAATAACAAGAAGGCAGGCACATGGCTTCTAGAGGAGTGAATATTACTACTAACGCAATGGCTTATCTGCTAAGAAACAAAGCAAAAGAAAATGATTGCAAAATGCTACATGACAAAATGGTTTGGTTCAATTTTAAGGTAAGTAGCTATAGCATAAGGGTTTTAATAGCAGCATGAGTAAAATATGTTTGTGTGTGCATACACAAAAAGTTTAAAGAACACAAAGATTGCAACAAAAACATTAAAATGGTTGTGGGGTTTTTTCCCAGCTTTGTTTATTTTTTTGTATTCAGTTGTAACTCTTGGAGTATGGTGAGAACAAATCATTCATATATAAGGCAAACCCTCTCTCTATATATGTGTTTCACCATATAACACACCACATCTCACACTAACATCCATCCAAAGCAGCTTTTGATTAGTGAGGTGGGGCACTGTCCTGCTTTAAATTGTACCTGGCTCTCCCACTTGGTTTCACAAGGCCAGTATCTGTATGAAACACCATGGAAGATAGCAGGCCGCCTTAAGTAGGGTCCATCTGTAAGCAGGCAGGTTTGGGCCTTGCTGTATTCTTTTAACGGCACAACTAGCATTGCTCAAACTGCACTGCTAATATGTAGTTTCCACATGCCCTTGAATCTCTTCCTTGCCTAGCTTTTTTTCCAGCATAGTATCTTTCTGAAATCACAGAAGATGAATTGGTAGAACTAGGCCTTTACTTTTTTCTTTACTGCAAGGATTTTACATGGGAAAAAAGTCATTTAGAAAAGCTTTTTTTTTTTTTATTAAACTCCCCCTGCTGCTTGCTGCTGAACCTTTTCCCAGCATACTTAAAAAAGATAGAATTTTTGCTTAGCAGAAGCATTTCAATCAGTTCTGATAAGCAGCAACATATTGACAGTATCAACATTCAGGGCGGGGGGGAGAAATCAACTCTTCCAATGTGAAGGGAAAAAAAAAAAAAAAGAGAATTTGAGACTTCCTAAAAATCTACCTGAGGATTGCTTGCTTGGATTTGCTTACTGTTAAAGAAATCGGGCTCATCTTTTTCGAGTAACTATGCTTCCCTATCCACTTGTCCACTTGCAGAAGTTACCTGTTATAAGTTATACCACAGCACTGATGAAACTGTTATTATTCCAAAAAAAAAAAAAAAAATCAATATTTTGCAGCTGGAGCCCACGTCTAATTCTTCATTTCCTAAGTCTAATTACTTATCATTTACAGTGACGCTGACAGTCATTGATTCTTGCAAAGATCCAGAAGGGCTTTTTTGCTAATGAGCCAAAGGCGTCACTGTTACTGTCTGTACAGACAAAGGATGAGGGAAGGAAAAACCCCACTTTCCTCATAACCAGTGAATATATGGACAGGTTTTTCTAAAAGTATTACAAAGTGTAGGAACAAACTATAACAAGCGGAAAGATAGCAATATCCATACAGTCTTGAAAACTCTTTGATTAAAATGTAAAGGAACATAACAAACATGATAAAGAACTCCAACTCAAGCAGCAAATTCCTGATAAGAGCTGCAGCTCAGAAGTCATTTGCAAGGGTGTACGGCTGTCCCCAGCCAGAAAACCTTTCCCAAAGAGTTCTGGGGAATGTAGTTTTTTATTCTGTCCCCATTCTTACCATTTTCTAGTTATTTTTATTAAATTCAGTTTCTGTTGGCAACTTCAGTGTAATTTTAAGTTCCAAATATCTTTAAAAAGTGACACATAAAGGAGCCCTGAGTTGTTCGGTTTTAAAATGACTAGAAGTATACAAATGGAAGGGGCGTGTCTCATCACAACTACATGGGCTGATCCCCAAGTCCGTTAACATGATTTCAGAAACAAAATACAGCTCTGAGCACTCCGGCTCTGGGATCCTGCATCCTGCTGTTCAGTGTGTATTAGCAACTCATTTTCTGCAGTCATCCACACCAGAAGGCTGAACAGAGTCTGAAATTGAATCCACAGTGCTGAAAAAGGGTTTTGAGCTTCCTGTATAACTCAGAGAGTGCTAGTTTGTGATTTTGCAGTCTGCCTAAGGTGATCAAAGACCTTGCACATCCACCAAAAGGAACAGTCCTACCACCTCCACCGAGTTAAAAATTAGAGATTGTGCAACTGTACTGTCAGCCGGGCTAGGGAACTGATTTGACTGAGAACATGCCATGAAAGAAGTTTTTGGTTGGATCACATCACAGCTGCAGGAGCACAAAAGCCAAAACAGAATAGGATGGAAGAACACATTTTGGGTTGGTGTAGAGGGTCCAAGACCTATTGTAGATGGAATTACAGAGTTAGGCACTTAAAATTAAATTTGCATGTCATTAGACTAGCATAAGAGAGCTAGTAAGAGATGCCAAACAGGAAAGTGCATCCTCATTCGTGCCTACTGTGTTGGATTTATACACCCTCTTCTGCCCTGAAAGAAAGTGACTACATCAGGTTGGGGTTCACCCTTCAAAACCATCCAGACTTAGATGCCAAAGACAGCGTTCACAAGGTTTCTGAGCTTTCATCAAGAGGGGGCAGTGCTGCTCTTCACCCCATCCCTGCCACCTCCCTATCATGTACTCATGGTTATGTGGTCTTGACCCTTCCTTTTGCCCACTCTGCTACTTACTTGGCCTCTCAGTGAACAGTTCAATTTGTTAATCTGTCAGAAAGCTTTCTAAGTTAGTTTCCTGCCCGTTAAGCAACTGAATCTCATCCCTTGGTGAGAAAGTACACTTCCAAGTCCATGGATGGCATGGACAGGGCATGGGAAAGCTCTTTTAAAGACAATGAGACACCAGAATAACATTTCCACAGCTTTTGATACCTGAGACACACTACTTTCTGGATTAAACATGGCCACACATAGCAGATGTCCTTGAGACACCTGATTCCTCAACACACACCTAAGCAGCCAGGCCTATGACCTGGTGCTGGGCCTGTAACAGTGTATCCCAACCCTTGACTCCCCACAACTACCGATTCCTATGCACACTCTTGGTATTGGTTTAAATTCGTTTAAGCTCTGTATTTACCGACCAGAGTCAGTTTACTGACCTCCATCGCATTTATGATCTTTTGGACTCAGTTCAGTAGAGTGAAGTGTTATCAGTCTCTTACAAAAATGGAGTGAGACACACCTTCCTTTAAAAACAGAATAAGGACAGCGAGACAAGATCTGGGTACTGGCTTCCTCACCAGTGAGCATTTATGCAATTTTTATTAAATAGTCGTTACAGAAAATGTTGGACTAGGTCGTGGCACAGGATTGGAGCTGGACTCTTTTCTTGTTCCCAGGTAAGCTCCCAATCATTGTGCCATGGAGTCATGCTGCTGCTCTTAGCTACTAGGAATCTAGAGGCAGCCTTCTTCCTTAATTTGTTCTCATTTTTAAAAAACAGATTATAACATTAACAGATTATAACAGAAACATTTGTAAGAAATTGGATGCTAAGTAGCAGACTAGCTAGAATCTCTTCCAACACACCTACAGCTCTCATCTCACTCATTGGCATAATTTAAGCCAGACAATTAGGCGTTCCTTCTACTAAGAATACTAATTATAGATCACTGATTTATAGTTGGTGAGGAAGAAAGAGCCAAATTTTAAATGAGAAAGAGCCTCTTTCTGTATAATTCTGAAGAGTGCCTCTTAATTAAAAACACTTCAGATTGAGTTTCCCATTACTGGTCTGCCTCAATTAGTTTTCCAGTGTTAGTTCACACATGAGCTATTTCAAACTGAACATTGCTGCTATACTGAAGTCAGTGGAAGCTTGGTTTTGTTTTCAGGAGAGGGTGTATACTGACTGGCTGTGTTTGCTTCAGGAAGAGAATCTACGCTGAAGAGAAGCCTGGCCACACTACTGGAAAACAAAGTAGGGATTTTAATAAGCCTTTCAGGCACTGAAGAAGTCCCTTGTAGAATAAGTCAATTCAAGATACATCAGTAAAGAAAGTTTCACAGATTGTGTCCATAAATAAATCAGACATTTATGATAAGCAATCAGAAACTCTTTTCTTTTAATTTTAATAAATTAAAAGAAAAAGAGAAAGGACAGCTCACTTTGCACCCTGTCATTGATCCACAGCACCAAGGAGTGAAGGATTGATACAAATTCTATTAGGATAACTCAGTTTGCTTTAAATAGCTTTGGAAATTTGCTCTGAAGGAGACAGTAACTGAAACAAAGAGGGCAGAAATCTTTCCCATCTTTGTAGATCATCTGGTGTTTGATTGGTATGAGCTTAACTACACAGCCTCAGTACAGCTCTAGGGAGACTTTCCTCACCTACCTGGTTTCCCAGGTATATAATTTCGTGGAAGTTATGTAGCTGAAATATCCTTGGGACTTCTTCCTATCTGTCACCCTTGTAGACACAGGCCAATAAATTTAAAATTATCAGGTGAATGGGGAGAGGCAAACAAGCAGACAGAATCAAAGTGATCACATGAGCCTTATTTACATAGAAAAACACTAAAATATAGTACTCATCAAAATGAGACACATTCTATCCAATTGTAATGTGATACTCCGTTAGCGGTAGAACTCTGGAATTCAATGCTTCTGTTGTGTAACTACACAATAAAAAAAATTAAACAAGCAGTTTAATTCACTCAAAAGGGAAAAAAATATGCTTACATTCCTTAAAGGAGAAAGGTTAAAGGGCATAAAAGGGAAGCAGGAATTAGTAATCCTAAGTAATATTAGCTAATTGTTGCTCATTAGATGAAAGGCTGCTGTCATCTTAAAGCACTGTGCTACAGGAAAGCTAAGGAAATATATTTGAGAAAAAAGGGGTAGTTAGAGCAAAACAAAAAGAAATCTTACCTTGCCAAAAAAGCAGAGCCATGAGATATGCCTCCTGTAGGCAATTATAAAAATGCTGTAGGGCTCATGGTTTCCTCGGTGTCTGAGTAGAAAACTGGGTAAGCATCAGGATTGCTTTTCTTCTAGTGGGTCTGAAAAAACATATTCAGCTGCCTTTCAGCCCTTTTATCGATCTGGGTAATTTACAATGATTATTTTGTGTGCCCAGCCCTGCTCTTTCACAGTGCATTACTAACCAGCTATTGTTGTTAATAATGCTGGTAGCTTTTGCTGGCTTCATTTAACACTGAAGAAAGCAGCACTTAGTTAGGGAAGCTGATTCCTCTCATGCAGTAATAGCATTCTTGTTCTTTTTTAAATTAATACAGTGCAGAGAAAACAGTGACTTGGGGCAGCCTTAGAGTACATCTGCATTGTAGGGACAACCTATGAAGGCATATTCAAGCCAGCTTTAAAATAGTGGAAACTCCCTGGGTAGGTACAGGGCTCAGTATGGATGCAAAGCCCACCCAAGGAGCTCTGTCAGTGCTGAGGCATTTAGCCCATTCTGCTAGAGCATTCCTCCAGCTGGTTAGCACAAAGCAGGTTTGGGCAGGCTGGTCTCTACTACAGTCCTTGCAGCTGGTATCCTCCTGAGTGGTGGTGTCTAACAAATTTGCTGAAGTATTTCCTTATGTGTTCTCCTGCTCATGTGACTACTAGAAAGAGGATCGTTGCCCTCTGCAGAAAAACTTTATACCTTTACTTTGTTAGTTAGCATATGGTCCTATCTGGGGCTCACTAGCAAGAGTTACCTGGCTCATGTTAAGAGTGATAAAAGCAACACGTGTTTTGACTAAACAGTTTGTATTTAAACACTAGGCTCATCTACTTCAGCTGTTAACCAAAATTAGTTGCTAAGTTTTATCATCTCTGCTCTTCTAACCTGAATTAGTCCAAGGCATGTGCACATGTCTTCTTGCAGGGTGGAAGGCAAATTTGAGTTTTAGCAGAATTCTTCCCCCCCCACCCCATATAGCAAGTTACCTACTGTGGCATTTAAGCAACTTTACCAAAACTAAAACTGAATGACTTTAAAACTAAGCTGTCAGTTTGGCCTTACCTGCAAGTCAAAGAATTTATGAATCAGTCAGGCCAATTTAAACCTTTCTTTGCCTTTACCTCTAGAAGGAACAAGATAGGTCTGAACACCAGCAGAATTTGAGGTGGTTTGGCCTAGCCAGAGAGGATGCATGTGGTACTCTTCAAGGCACTTCAGAAAGCAAACCAAAAAAAGGGAGAGTTTTTAAAATGACAGATTTTATACCTCCCTGGAACCAAATAACCAATGAGTCAACTTTTCTTGTCCTACACCAACTGTCTACTGAGACATCTCCTCTTCTCAGGCTCGAAAATGCAATCAAAGCACATTGTGTCACTATCTAAAAGCCATTACCTCACTTCAAACTTGATCATTAGAACTTGGACTCAGGTCCCTCAGAAATACAGACCAGTGCTCAAGACCAGAGACATGGCACTCCACACATGTTATGAGGCCATTACAAGTTACCATGCCTCAAATCTTGAGATAGAGCATCTTGTAATTCACACTGAGTTAATGCGAATGTCAGTTACAGAAGCCAAATCTGTTTAAACACTTTCCCCAGCCACGTGGTGGATTACAGTACAATGAATTGTATAGAGAGACCATTAACAAAATATACTTGAAAATTGCACTGTGCCCATCTAGACACAGCCATTACTGGTGAACTGAATGCACTCCATTGTTTCCAATTTAGGATGCCACTGCAAGTTATTTATGTAGGATCAGTCCACTACAATCAAATTTAAACAATAGGAGAAGACCTAGTATGAGGACTAGTGTATTGCACATTCGGAAAATTATGCTGCTATTTGCATGCTGTAATAGCTTAATCTGAGATGAAGCCTCAGTGCCACTTACATAATCAAGATTTTTTGTTGTTGTTGGCATCAGCGGAGTTGAGATTTTATAATACCAAAAATATTTCACAAATAAAGTTCAAATTTTAAGTTTACCCTGACATGTTATAATTTCTATTATCTACTTTCTCAAAAAGAGCTTTACCAAAGTGATTATTGATATACTACAAGGTGGAGAAGCAAAGGCATAGCAGGAATTAATTTCTTAGCCCCTTGTTAAGAAAACTGAATATGGAAGTTGAGCACTCTTGGGTGTGAAGTCACACGTCCAAGCCTTGATGGCTTGGTCAAACTAGACACAAATCTCCTTACTTGCAGAACCTTGTTCTTATCTCAGCACAATTATTATTACCATCATCAAGGATGATCTCTCCTCAGCACACCAACATTTTGTATTTTAAAGATTTTTGGTTTTAAATCCAGGACATAGAACTGTTCATTCGTTAGTATTGGCATGTCAGTATCTGCTGCTAGAGGTGATTACATTGTGAGAGCTTGGACATCATCAGAGAAGATCTAATTGTGGAGGGACAGTTCTTTCAAACATGCTCCTGCAGCAGAGTAAGTGGCATGTGAGAACGCTGTGCAGAGCTGACTGAAGAACTCTTTGTTCTCCCTTCAGTTCTAGTTTACTGACTTTGGTGAAACCAGTTATTAAAAGGGAAGGTAGGGAATGTTCTTAAATGAGTCATGTTTGTTCTATGACTGTCAGACTGCATCCGTAACTGGTTCAGTAGCTCTATTCAACTGGTGAGGTCATTCCCATGCAGCACATGATACAGGGAGCCTTTGTACAGACAGCTGCAGGCAACATGCTTCATATTGGTTCCTGACTTAGGAGATGTTCCATGAAGGCATTAACAGGTACTTCTCCACGTTGATGCGGTGTTTTCTGATGGTTGTATGAGTACAAGACAGACCTAACACACATGCAAAACTTAGAGCCTTTCCTTCTAAGACAAAGGTGCATTTATATTATATACTTGTTTTTTAAACAGGAGTTGAAAGAGTTTATTAAGGACAAATGAGACTGTAAACAGTCACCCTGAGCAACGTCAAACCAGAGAATGCCAGTATGTAGGGAGGCAGCCCTGGAAGCATCAGAATACAAAGACCTTGATGGCTTAGTCAAAGTATGCAACTGTTATGGCTAGACACAAATCATCTGATTTCTTTTTCCATAGAAAAAGTTGGGAGCATAAGAATTAAATTAAATTACTTGAGAAGTAATAGCTCTTGTAGACAAGAGGGAGAACAATATTTCATTCAGCACCATGAAAGAAAGAACAGGTGGGATGAAGCAGAAGGAGAAAGAGACAATGCCAAAACCACAAAGAAAAATGCCATTAAGTTTGAGAATGCTTGAGAAATTTGAAGCCTGGGCTGAAGTAACTGATGTACAGGAGATGAAAGAGAGATCTGAAAAACTGTTAAAATGAATGCCAGTTACAGCAGAATGGCTAACCTAAGGGATGGACAATGCAGTTTAATCCCGTACGACAAATTGTGACCAAATTTGTTTTGCATTTGAGATCAAGTCTGACACTGTTAGTCTATGTTGGCATCATTTGTGAAAAATTTACTAGAACGATAAGTGGTGCCTGATAGCGCCCATGCCATCACAGGGCGACGCCGCCTGCATCGGCTGCCACTGTTTGACATTCCCCAGGCTGCGCCCCAGGCGGTGGTCACAGCGCAGCTGGCCGGATGCCTCCCAAGTCCGGCACGGCCTCACACCAGGGTGCTGCAGCAGGCAGGTGGCTGCACTGCTGGCCGGCTAAGACCTGGAAACATGTCTTCCCCCTGCCACCGTTAAGACAGTTTTTAAAGCAAGACGAGATTTCTTTTTAAATATTTTTAAATTTATTTAAAGGAAAACAAGGTTTAAAAGACAACCTGCTTTCTGGCATTGCAGATACTTAGTGATGTGCCCACTCTTGTCAACACGTTTTATGGAGGAGAGAATGATTCTACAAATCTCTACTGGAAGCTCCCACAGATTCTGCTATGGTCTGCAAAGAGAAAACAACAAGGAATAGAAGCTATTAGTTTGGGTGGGTTGAGGTTTGATTCCTCCCTCATGTCTGAGGCAAATAGAAGCAGACACGTTATATGCTGAAGGGCTCACTTCTAATGATTATGTGCTTTTTTGCTTCTTCTCTTTTTCAGACACACATCATGTAAGTATGATGTGTTGTACAGCTATACAAGGCTGAAGAGTTCACACTGCACTTAAGTATGTATTAATGATCTAACTGCCCAAAGACAATTTTGTAATAAGATCCAAACACAGGGATGCCTGTAAGATGATGGTGTCTTAATGGCATCAGAAGACTCTTCAATATCCTATGTGAGAGCTGGTAAGTCTACATACAGCCAAGGGAAGCTCATAATGGGCACAGCACCACCAAAATACAGCAATGCTGCTTATACAGCAAGCTTGGCTTTCTCACTCCATAAGGCTTCAAGTTCTAGGCTTAGCTGCAGAAGAACATGTGAGCTGGCTCTTCATCTAGATGAACAGGCCTTGAGGATATTTCTTTTGCCTACTGCTCCCCAGAGATTCCTTTTCTCATCAACAAAGACTGCTACTCTGTTTTTTCCATCTAGCTGCCAAGCCTAGGCATCTCAAAAATAATAGCATTTTCAACTGGCATTTGTGTTGAAAGGGAAGAGAGATGTCTGAGTAGTCAAGAAATGCTTAAGCTGATGAGTGCAGTAAGCAAGAACTTTACTTTTGGTATATTAACACCTCGGGGGGGGGGCGGGAATCACTCAATCTTTGAGACTTTTGAGTGAAACGAAAGACCCTGAAATGAAACTATTAGTTGCCTACCATAGGCAGTGTCTCAGGCCACCTAGCTATCATCTGGCTGGGCATTGGAGGTATCAATAGGATTTGTTTTGGTGGCAGAGGCAGGAGAATTTGGATCAAATTCATCCTTGAGGATCTTGCTTACTATTGTTTCACCAATGATAATTTCGTTGGTCCTAAACTATAGAGGTAAGAGAAAGAGATTAAAAAAAAAAGCAACAGGTGTAACACAGGATGATTAGGATGACAGCCGTGGGGGTGGGAGGGTAAATGCAGTTGTGAGAAATACTCATATGGTAGTAGGATGTTTCAGGTTTCTTTAGTACAGACAATGAAATATTTGTGCGACCACATACAGCATTTGGCGAGCCTTTACTTGGACGAGAGCACTGACTGCTGCTCTTGTCATAAGTGATGGAACGGGCAACTGTGCAGAGATGGACTGTCAGGATGACTAAGGAGGACATGGGCTAGTCAAACTGAAGAAAAATAGCAAACAAAAGAGTAAGAACTATATGTTGTTCCCAGATAGTAACCAGGACATTAGAAAGAGTTTTCTAGCCAGCTCAGGAATGAAATTTAGATCGACCTTTCTAGAGGACTGAAGGGGTTCAAGAGTGCATGCAGTTATCAAATGGTGCCTGATAAGCAGGTGGAAGGATGGCAAAACTAATCCAGACAGTTCCTGGTGATAAAAAAGATTGAACTTTGTCACTGGAACTTGTAGCTGTCTCCAGAGTGGTTTTAAAGGAGATGGAATTGTTCTTTGCCAGTGCAGTATGTACATTGAAATAACCCCATATTTCAAGGCTTCCTTTGTCTAGAAAGCTATATAAAACTGGTTTACTTTTCCAGCTCCTCAAGCACTATTAACCACAGTGTTCCGTGTGGCATTACAGTTTCAGATGTTTGCTTTCTGCATCCTATTCACAGTTAAATTGACACACTGGATTCTGCGCTGAGAAAAGGAACTCCTCCCCACCCCCTGGTCATTTGACACAGACTAGGGAGAGTTTTTGCTTTTCTCTCCTGTGCAGTTTTTTTGGATTATTAGGAAGGAAGTTTAACAAAGGCTGGGTTGGTGCAGGGCTATATGATGCTGCCGACACCCTTGATCTATCTGGCTCTTTCAGTGCACTGTCGTTACAGTTTACTACAGATTATATTACAGAGGCATGCTCTCTCTGGTATTGGCAAGTCTTTCCAGGCTCCTGGTGAAGCTGGACTATGGAGCAGGTGTTTTCTAGGCTAACCCAGAGAATATGTAAATAATGTGATGCTGTATTGTACATCTTCTAGTAAAAAGAACAACCTGCCAGTTAGTAGATAAGCACTAGAAGTTTAATTATCAAATCCACTGACTACATTCAACAGAGTAAAGCTGCTTTATGGCCAACAGAAGGTAGAAAAGCCAGGCTTACTTGCCTTTGTAAAGCAGTTCAGCTAACAGCTGTTAAATTATAATTAGACTGTTCAGATGCTAAGGGAGAAGGCAAGGGTGTTATTTCTGCAGCGTCATTCTAAAAGCTGCCTTAAAAGTGTAATAACTCAGTGCATTTGGTACCAGGAAATACCCATAGTAAAATGTATTTCATATGTCTGCCACATCGTGGTAAGAGCTTTTGATGATAGCTGCCCAAACCACAGGTGGTGTTACAAGGTTATGTTCCCCTAGATTTGAAACACCTGGGAAAGCAAAAAAAGATGGTTTGTTTTTAGAATAGTCATCATCACTGCCTAGCTCTCTCTCATGTAGAGCTCTAGCAGTCTCAAGATTACCTGCTTTTTTCCTCAGATTGCAGTTCTGACCATCTTTAGTCATGTGAGACTTTTTTTTGAAATTTTAGATCTGTCAGGAGCACGTAAAACCATCTTATTCATTCACTTACCTCTGTGTACTTCAGCTCACAAAGCAAAGTATATAGACAGTCACTTCAAGGTTTGTTCTGTCTTTGAACTATCTTCTATTGACTTTCCAAAGCATATGCAAGTCCCAGAGCTCTTCACCCCACATAACTTAGTAAACCCTAAGAAGCAGTCCTTCCTTTTGCTTCCTGAACTTCCATGAATTATGCAAATCTGCTATCTGAACAGCATGCAAAAATACATCAAATTTTTCATATAATCTTACTGATTCTGCCATATCCACCTTAGTCTCTCCATTACATTACACATAATTTCATTTTCACTTGGTTTTATAATTTGCTAGAGTTCTTTGTAAGCTCAAAGGTCAGAAATTGGGACGTTTTGTTTCAATACAACTGAGCTAACTACGCAACCTGACTATAAGAGTGCTAATGGAGTATTAGCCCATTGTGCTCTCTTAATTATTAGCATAAGCCTCATTTTGGCTTTGATCAGTTTCCTGTGTTCTTCAATATCACATTCATATGCACCAATCAACCTAATTCATCCTCTCACTTAGTCCTTATTTGCTATTTCACGTAGATCAGAATACGCACTGTATGATATCAATGATTGCTTTTTCCCACCTCCTCCTTATAGACTCAAAGACCCCCCAATTTATTGCCAGGTATGCTAAAAGTTACCAAGGAAGAATCTACAGTTTTACTAATAAAGCACTATGATACAAGAAGGCATCTTGACATTACCTGGTTTTGGTGCGTTTGGGTGGGGAAAGACAATACTGTGCCCTTTATATGTGCTGAGTTGATTTGCAACAAAATTAGAAGAGCTGTTGAATAATGCCCCATATGAATGAAGGTGCAGAGCTACCCAGGAGTAACTGTGATGCTTATACATTTTAAAATGTAGGTGTAGTCACTAGGAGGGGGAGAAAAGCAGCTTCCAACTCTTGTCCCTTCAAAGAGCTTAATTACTCATTAGGAATAATGATGGCAACAGTTACCATGCCCCATTAAGCCATCACACTAGCGGCCAGCATCAGCTGTTTCAAGTTAAGGCAGAAGATGACCTTGCAAGAGTCTGTATCCCTCTCACAGAGAATGCTTCTTTCTTCATTTAAAAAAATGTGTCCAAAGTACACCAAATTTGTGAACTAACAGTATCTCATGGCAATGAACTCCCTGAGTAAGCTGTGCCCTATTAAAAGGAAAACATATTTACCATTAAGAAAGTTAAGAATCAGGTCAAATGCACTAAACCTGTTCTCCCATCTGCTCCTCTTCACAATTCTTTAATGGTTGTACCACTGTCTCCTCTCCCCCTTTTTGTACAGAGTTAATTATTGTTTATACAACAGAAGTACTTTTTTTCTTTTGTATTAGACTGAATATATAAAAACTCAGTGTGAATTAGAAAATCTTAGTTTCCAGAAGTCTTTTGTACTTAACACAGAGAGGGAATGAAAGCTGAAGCTGCTTAACTGTCCTTAAACTGTATGTATTGGGAACAGAAATGATAGAAAAAGCAACTTCTTAAAACAATATTTATTGGCACAAACATACATGTTACAAATGCCTATGATATTCTTGGAAAATATGTTCACCACTTAAAAAAAAAAAAATCACTGTCCACAGAAAAGTACAGTAATATCAAACTTTGTAAGTCATCACAATTTTAGCATCAAAATGCATGCATTCATCATTTATAAATGGAATCCACTGACCTCCAGGTAAAGCACTTTAAGAAATTTCCTGGTCTCCACAACATTATTTTTCCTCCCCAGGTAGCTCTCATAAGATGCAAATGGAATGTTTTCTGTAGAGGCACAAATCACAATTTCTTGCTCAGTACAGCTGAGTCTGTGAGGTGAGAGATGCTGTTCTCAGCACAGACTTTCAGATTCTTTCTGAGTGCTTTACTACATAGCGTAACACTACTGTGTGGCCTTTAGAAGGATGCAATTAAAGATTTGGTCTGAAGTTTAGTTTTTAAAAGGGCAACTGAAAACTTATTTCTGGTTATTCCTATTAGAGGAAGTAAAGCTTGAAGAATTAAAACGAAAGAGGTAGAAGAAGGGTTTTTGTTTTGCATTGCTATTCCAGCAGCATTTGAAAGATGGGTGGCATTGCTAAGATGACTTGTGAAGAGAAATAGTAATCTCAGTAAATCCTCTTCTTTGTTTGGTACCAGTCTAGTAACTTAGTAGCCAATCAAGGTTTTGTCACTGACCTCAGACAGTACAGAACTAGACTTCACCAGCTGTCCTGAATCTGATCCTATGCATATCCTCAGCTTCAGTGTCAGAGGAGCGGGCTTCACATACACAGAGGGGAGAGAATGCACTGACATCCTCAGGTTGATCAGATCTGGCTTAGTCCAATGTAAACGAGGAAGAAAGAAAAGCTCTTGATGTCAGTGGAAGCTCTTTGAAAAATGGGGGTTGCACTTACTCCCACTATATCTGAATTTGACTCTAATCAGGTCAGTGCACAAAAAAAGAGGCAAAACCATAAACCACATACACTTATGAAGGTGCATACTGCACTTTTATCAATCTTGGTAGGGCAGAGAATATATCCAATGGCAGAATTCGCTGTAGAATCACCAGCCTTGGAGATTTTCAAAACTCATCAAGACAAACCCTGTGCAACCTGATCCAACCTCAAAGGTGGCCCTGCTTTGTGCAGATTGGGCTAGATAAACCCCAAGGGTCCTTTCCAACCTATTTTTTCTATCATTCAAAGGAAAGGCTTTGCCTCTCGTGAATTAGAACATGCCACAGATTCCATATCAGGCCTAGATTTAGTAAAGACAAATGAGGGTTTTTTTGTTGTCTTAAACAGAGAATGGAAATTCTCTATATGCTTAAGCGCATGTTGAAGTCGCTTCCAGAACAGGGCATGCTTTGCTCTTCACTCTG
>VYZW01010213.1:28801-63689 GCA_013401315.1 Balaeniceps rex
CTCCTTGCAGAAGAATTAACCCTCTGCAGGAGCAGTTCAACTCTGGGTCTGTGCATCAGGGAGGGACATACTGGTTCATGCTTCCTGGGCTGAATTAGAAATGTTACATGGCTTATCTTACTGATTGCAACCAGCCAGCACAGCACAACTAGCAAACATTAAGCATTCATGAACACACTATATGCAAACAACTTAAAAGAGTTAAACACATTAAATTAGCATATTTCATTAGCACACAGGAGGAAATTGTCTCTTCATAAACATTTTACAACCCACTAGAGGCTAGGTTTCTTGACTAAACTCTTCCTTGCAAATTCTCACCAACATTTAGCCATCATCCCCATTAGTTACTGTTTTGAGGGAGAATGAGTACATATTCCACAACCAGCAGTTTCTCTTCCCCACTCTCCCCTAAAGCTCCCACTTTGATTAACTTGCTTGAGATATGCTAGCTAGGAAGATATAAGCTTTGCATCCTTATAGCTGTTTCATTACAGGTTCATGTGGAAACTTTGCATCTTTGTAGCTAGAGGATTCAAACTCTTTGATGTGTATTTGCAGCCGTATCAGCTAAGTAGTCAGTTCAGACTATCATAGGAGAAAGCACTGTCTACATTAAGGATCTGTATCAGCATATAACCTTGCTGATTGTACCATCTCCAGTGAAAGCTACCTTCATCTCATGAGTCCTTTCAGCATTCCTGTAGAGAAGCCCTGTGAGGATCAAGCCATGTTCAACATGGGTATGGGTGGCAGGGTCCCACTCTTATGAGACAATTCTTTCATATCAGCTAGCCAAATATCTTAGTAGTTTAAAAAGGGTCCTGAAGTTGGACAGCTTATTCCATTTCCAGCGAAGGCTCACTTATACATAGCATTCAGTTGTGGCACCTCATGGATTCAGGCCCTTCATGACAGCAGAGTTATCTGTCTGGCCCACGAGGATTTCAGAACTGCTTAAGTACTCACTCAGCTGAAGGACTGAAGTGAACAGGGCACATCAGGCAGTCCACTAGCACATTAGTAACTTTGAAAGTTAAGTTTCATTAAGACTGTACTTAATGACATGAAACAGTACATGTGAATATGAAGTAATAAATATATAGGGGGAAAAATGCAACTGCAACGTTTCAACTGATCATTGCTTATTCTCTCTGCAAAATTCTACTTAAGCACAATTTGTATATACATCCACTACAACAAACTGGTCTGGGTCTCTGTTTTTTTAATCTAACACCATGTCAAGAGAGTTGCTCCACAGTGGGAATATTTACACTACTATTATCACCATTTCTATGCCCTAATTAAATTGCGAACCAAAAAACCCCCCCCGATTTTTAAATTATACAAATTCTTCTTAGAAATGCTAAAGAAGTTATGCTAAAAAGACCCTTTCAGAATTTCCTGGCTCAAAATTCGATAATTCATTTTTAGTTTGGTTAACTATGATTAAACTATTCAGTGTTTAAAAAAGAAAAAACAAGGAATTCAACATTTGGGAGAAACCCTACAACAATAGCATACAAGAACTTTCTCTCAAACCGCAATATATAATTTCTCTTAATGACATCAAATGTTAGTTTAAACTGAGTATGAAAAATATCTCAGCTGAGCACTTCACAAAGATGAGACAATAGTTTATGAACTATAGACACCCTCACACAAATTAAATTAAATTTTTTAAAAGCCTATTAACACCACCACTTTGGAACAGTGTTTCTCTGCCTTCCTCTTCTCCAGGAAAGCTTTGCTAGGCACCCTTCCCTTTCTCAGCCTCTCCCCACTGTTCCCTCTATTTACCCATACCTTCTTCTTCCTGATTTTTGAACGGTCCTCACAGTGGGGACCATTTCTGCAAAATGGTGCAGAGGTAGCTTCCTTCAGTTGTGCTGGGAAGCCACAAACATCACCAAAGTTGTTCATGTGCTTTAAGTTAGGGCTGTAAGTATTGGAGACTGGCATTCAAGAGTTCCATGAAGTCTGACAAACAGTGCCTTGAGTTTTTAGCAAGAGTCTGTATCTTGGTCATTTACGATGATTGTATTACCATTTTTGCATCTCACTGGGCTTTTTCAAGACTGTGCTAGCTAATGCTTTTTTGGTTGTCATACAGTTTTCTGTGGCTTTCATATTGAGGCCATCCTGGCTGTACAGAACACCCCATAAGGAAAAAATTAAATCCATAAAAGATGATAATCCAGTCCTATTTATTTTCTGCAGGCAATGTTTTTAGACTTGGATACTACAACTAATCTCAAAAAATCTGTGTTTGGTTGGCTAAGTTGAAATAAGGTGTCTTAGTAGGTACCACTCTCTTCAATGGGAGTAGCAGATACTCACTACCTCAAAAAGTTACATCTGATAGTGGATTTTGCCATCCAACTTTAGGTGCTCAGATTGAGAATTTTGGCCCTAATATTTGCTGCAACCTTAGATTTGGGTCCAATCCATCTGACAGTGTCCCTTTAAGCAGGAGCTTCCCCATAGCTGCATTCTCTGATTCTAAGACGTTTAGGATGCTTTTCACGTACTACCGTTTCTGAAGGTCAGTGCGTACACATTTTAAGACATAGTGATAAGACAGTGCATGGAACTACTTGGCAGTATTTAGCTGGTACAGTTTCTTGTGGAAACAACAGAATTCCAAAACACACCACACTGAATGCTTATGGGTTATTACAAGCAAAAATCCCAAGACACCAGGAATTAAAAAGCGGAGTTCAACAGAGGAACACTGATTATCGTTGGTTGATATGAACAAAGGTGTGCCAAGTCTTCCTTCTTCGCTTTTTCAAGTGGAGAAATAAACTGGGAAAGGAAGCAGAAGGGAAACAAAAACACATAAACCAACAGTTATTACAGAGTTACTGTTGCGCTTTATCTCACAGAAGTGTGTGCTGTCAGAGGATGGCAAACACCTTTAGCACACCTTTGCTGAAAGAGCATGACATGCCTTGCACACAGTAGGCCTTACTGGCTGGAACGGGGCTGCTCCTTGCATGTCAAAAGGAGTTCAGAGGGGGAACTGGAGTGGAAAGCAGGGGAGACTGCAGCTCAACAGATAGAAAGGGCAAGGGCTGATGGTGGTGTTAGCTGCCATCCCCAGCTTCAGCAACACGTGCAGTCCCACATGTTGTAACTCTTCCTTCAGCAGGGAGCCAGCCTGCTTTTCCAGGGCCCCACTACCAGGTTGGTAGGTATCCTGGCTTGGGCCGTTTCACCACCCATGGTAGCTTGTTGCTGTGAGGAGCTACCCTATTTATCTGCATCTACAGCCAGCCCTGCATGGAGGGTATGATCTTGTTCCCATTCAAATCAGTGACTGGAGAAGCCATGCAGGCCTTGTCTGGGGCAGCACTTGGACACTTGATGTCAACAGGATTTAAACATATACTTGAGAGCTACTGTAAATAAATACATCATTGAGTTCAATACACAGGGTCCTTCCTGAAGCTGCAACCTTTAGGCACTACTGCAGAAGGATCAAATAGACTGAAAAAATAATTTGAGATCCAGAACTTAAATACATTTAAATCTCACCAAACTTGCACTAGATCTCACTATGGTGAGCCATGACCTGGGTTTGATGATGTGACACTCAAGTTTGTGATTAAATACCCTAAACCCAGCCTAAGCCATGTCAAACCTGCTATTTCTGTTTCTAAACTTACCAGGACAGGCATCCAACATTTAAAACCAGGAGGGAAACAATGTTATGTATAATTTCAGGCTTAACTTCTAAGGAGAAATTATGAGCTATCTTGTCTGCTTTTTACTTTCTTGTTAAGATACGCGTAATGCTCAATAATGCATATATACACAGCAATCAATTCAATGGCTGCACATCTGTCTTCCCAGGTTGCTGCACTAGACTGCAGAAAAAAGGCCCGTCTTTTCCCTTGAAGCCAGTTGCCTTGAGTACCCAGTTAATATAGTTAATTAATATCTAGCCATTTCCCATTCTTGCCGTATCAGTGTTACAAAACCCTAGAATTATTCTGGGTCACTCTGGTGGCAGCATTCATAAGACTAATAAACTGCCACATGTATCTCAATCCATTTAGTCATGTTTACAGGTGATTCTGTAAGCCTTCTTTACAGAAGCAACAGGGGAAAATGCAAACATGCTGAAGAGAAGGCATGTAATTTCAGAGCTCGGAATTAATTCACATCCATAGTCTAGCCTTTTGGTGACTCTCTTCTGAGTTACTAGCTGGATTGTCTAACTCAAGAAATCTTCCTTTTAGGAGTTAATGCCATATTACAATTATGTCACATAACGGCTGTTGCTAACACAGAGGTTACATAAATAAAATGTGCAGTTCCTGTCATTACAAGATCCCTGGCTCCCAACCAGCATGACTGCTATTATTCATTCACATGCTACCTTTCCTATAACAAATGTGTAGAATGAGATGATCTTTTGAGACAAGAAAGCAGTAAGACTTTGGGCCATCTTTTAACAATATTTAGATATTCAAGGTGCAAAGGGATTTTCAGAAGCACCAACGTCTCAAATTCCAGCTGATTTGGTGGGAACCGGGCACCTACATGCTTTTAAAAAATTAATCAGATGCCCATTTGCCTGTAGGCCTTCACCTTCTTTTTATAGGTGTGAGGTAATTCAAGCATTACTGTTCTCACTAGAAAACACCAGAACTGTGGTACTGGTTGTAATGAAAGGAAGAAGTCTGAGACTGCATAAAAATTTACATAAACATGAAAAGGGAGAGTCTTTAATCCTAGGGAAAGTTATGTAATATGCTAATATAAAATACATTAAATGTCAACCAATTCTACCTATATAAGTGTCCAGAGAGTTTGCAGTAATTCTCACTATAACAGCATGACACTAGACGGGGAATTTCACAAACTAATCAGTTTAAATATTTTATATCCATTTTTTGTTTTGTTTTTTTAATATATCAGCACTTCATAAGTCACAGAGCTATTGAGATAATAAACAAAAGAGAAAATTAATTACTCACTTATAATTATAATGAGAATGACTGCACATACTACACCAAGGATGATCATCATCTGTAAAAAGAAAGTTATGAGGAAAAAAAAGAGAAAGTCATATTTCACATCGAAGACATTAACCCCTCAGGTTTTTTGCTTTTACTTAGTGGCTCATTCCTTGCACTTTTAATTCTTGCAAAGACTCACTGCAACAGACTTGTTAAGGCCCCAAATTTAGTGTCAATTTTAGGAACAGCTGACCACCAGCAATGGACATAGCCTCTTGTCAAAGCTAGCAAGTTCTTGCCCATCCAACCTCGTCCATTTCCAGCAGTAAAGAAAAAGTAGACTTCTGAAGTAAAACAACTCCAGAGGTGATTTAAGTGGCTGAATTCACACGTGGACATGTGCCACTTTATACTGGAGTAACGCGAACACTTTTCACCGTGTTCCCATAGTCAGGGAAGAGACAGCTGGAGTTGCCTAATGCCTAGCAGCTATTTGTGCTGGCTTTGCGTACTTGTGCTGTTGAGAGAGGTAGCCCATGCTAGCCAGCATGGTTTCCAGCATGTTAGTCTGGAAATAGCTTATCGCAAAGCTGAAGTCTGCTCTCACAAGAACAGATGTATCAGAGCCAGCTGTGCATAGACCATACGAGCACTGAGTTGTGTGGGGTAGAGGCCCCCACATAAGACTTGCTGAATGCTAATGAGGCCACCAGTGATGCTGCGGTCCAATTCCTATCATTACCCCAGTGAGAATGGAAAGACTAAAAAACAACAAACATGGACATGTCAAATCAAGGCCTTCTTTCCGCCCAACGTATGTCTGGAGGACAGAGCCAGCCATTGGCTTGCAGGAGATTTATTTATTTTCCCCCTTCTTCCAGAGTTTGGGAGCCAGAGGAAGGACAGGGGGGTTCTGTTTGTCAGGGTAAAGCAGGAAGGAACAATGAGGAAAGGAGGATGAGGGTAGGTTTGAAGGTCTAGTGTAGTGTAGGTCATTGTGGTGACTGCAGTCAGCATGGGTGAACCTAACTCAAAATCTGTGTTTGTAGCTCCCAAAAGCCCTGCTGCTTCCTGCACTGTCAGGCAAAGCAACTGGGCAACACCTAGAAGAGGCCCAGAGGAACTGCTCAGTTGAATTTCTAACCTAGATCCACTTATTTCTGGAGTGTTTGTGTGTGTAGTTTACCCAGAATATTTTGCCTTGCTTTACATTTCATAGCACTGTGGATTGAAGAGACAAAGCAGGCAACAGACTGGTAAGAGATACATGTGGGATTCTCCTTTGAGAACAGGTGGTTTTATTTGGGTGGACATCAATGATCAGCAGCAAAGATGGTATTGAAGAGAAATGGAAATGAAGCTGAACCTTTGGTTTTTGAAGCTAAACTTTGTGTTCATGTGTTGGTGGTGCATGAGTAGAAAGAAGCAAGGATATGAGATCTTATATGAATAAAAGGAGCTGAAGTTTCTGGGTCCAGAAAACACAAATCCTGGAGGAGGTCTGAAAAAGCAATAAAGAGTGAGGTTCCCTCTGCTCGTGGGAAAGGATGAGACTTTGAAGACAGCAGAGGAGAGAGCTGGTTGATTAAAGTCCTGCTCTATCCCAATCTGCCTAGAGGGCAACGCATCTCTTTCTCCCCTTGACAAGAGACCACTTAGAGATGCCATCCTGCAAGCAAAGTCCCATTAAATGCAAGTAAAAGTAATGTCTGCCACGAAGTGATTCTTAACAAGAATTTATATTCCTTACCTTGCAATTTTTCCACCAGTATTTTCTCTTCAGTTTGGCTGCACTGGTTTCAAACTGTGAGGCACCTGCTTGCAATGCATCTGCCCGGTTGTCAAGCTCTGATAGCTTCTGGTCTCTTTCTAGCACCTTGTCCACGTTCATTCTCATGATGTCTACCACCTGCAAAGGCACAGCCTCCTGTTAGATTCCGCACACAGTAAAGCCAAAGGCCACCTGTATGTTCACACTCTGGAATATCACATATCATACTGAAACCAGCCATTTGCCATTATGGTTTGTGATGTCAATTACCTGGACAGTGCCTCAAAAACCATGCCTATGGAAACAGACACAGTGAGAACAAGATGAACATAGCTATACTGTGCTCAGATGCGCTTAAAGATAAACAATAAAGGGACATTATGAAATACCATAATTAGTCTCATTAAAGCTTTTGATTTCTTTTAGCCTACAACTAGCTACTTCACTGTAGATACAAAAAACTGATGGAGACCAGTACCTCTACAAAAATTTGGTTGACTTTTGGCCAGTCATCACCAAGACCAAGCCATTATTTTCCTTATATATTTAATATAATTTCCTTACCTGAACTAGATAAATTGGCTAGATAAAGGGCACTCTAAAGGGAACTGTATGCATTTCCTGACCAAGGAATTTACTCATTCGGCAGATCTTTCTTGGACAAGATGACTTCCCAGCCATAATTTGAAGTCCTGCTTGAAAGTGGAGGAGGAGAAAATTTTCCCTGAAAAAATTCAGCCTGAAGTGTAGCAGGGAGCTCATGTCACCTCATTGCACAGCCTCAGCAAAAAAAGTGTGCACTGCCTGTACACAATAGGTAAGGCCATTCGTGCATATATTTTATACATTGAGTTAGACTAAAATCCTCTTCTAGCAAGCCAATAATTCTAAATACAAATCCTGTACAAAGTCATCACTAATGTAAATGTTAGACAGTATACCAATCTCAGTAAAGTTGTGTCCACTTATTCTAGCAGTGAATATGGTTGCTGGTCTGTTACTTCTCATACTCTGTAATAAAGAAGTCCATGGTTTTTATATTTAATATAATTTAACTATTACCTGCAAATCCCAGAGTTATTAAAAAAATACATGATTTAAATACAGTGAGATGAAACTGGTAGTGAAAGAATCTTTGAAAGGACTGGCATGGGGTTAAATGCTTAAATCAAAAGATTTGTTTCACTTGTCTACCAAACTTAAAACAAAATCAAATGTTTTGGTCAACCCAAATTTTCTTACTTACTTTTCCAAACCAAAACCTTCCAAGCATTTAACTTCATATAAAATTAAAAAAAACTTTTGTTTTCATTTCTCAGCTAGTATTTAACTGAATTTTGTCTTGGAACAATAGTTTCATAGTGAAAATTTTAAACTACTTGAAAATGCTGATACAAAACACTGTAACATTTTCTACCCATTCTCTCCTTTTTTTTGCCCAGAACTATTTATTGAATTTAACCTGACTGCAGTGAACACTTGTCTAGACGAGATTGCATTTTTGTCAAATAAATAAATGTTTGTCTAGACTAAAACCAAGATCTGAGCCTTAGAAAATAAACTCTAGGATGCCTAGAGAAATCAGAGGGGAAAACCCAACATGGGTATAGCTGAAATACTATATCAGCATTGATATAGCATTAAAAATGTCAGTCGTTTTACTAAGACCAAAGCAAAGTCTTGATCGTGTTGCTGAGTTTTGGGTTTGGGTCTGAAGTGCTGTGCAGAACAGCACTTGGAGCAGAATAGCCAGAGGATTGTAGTGCTGTGCTGTGGTGTTTGGTGCCACCTACAGATTACTTTCCCACAAGACACGAAAGAAAAACAACCAGGAAAGACCTAGTAGGAAGGTAAAAGCAATGCTTAACAGATCAGATCCTTAGGTGATATAAACCAGTTTCACTCTAGTGACTTCAGAGTACTGAAAGCCCAGTGGCGTTTTTCTCCCTTGGCTATTCTTATATTGTGATTTCCCTATTAAACAAGGCTCTGCTGACCATGTGCTATCCACTCAAAACCCACACCAACCTCAGCCTCCCTCTCAAACGGGAGGCGAAAAAAACGTGGACCCTGATTATCATCCAGATAATCCTCAAATCCAAGAGCTACACACTGTCCCCTCATACTGGATAAGAGTTCTGCCAAGATTATGCCATCATGCTTCACAAGAAGACAAACTTGCACGGGCTTGAGTGAAAAGTCTCAGAATACAGAGTATCTTAAACACAAAGCGGGGGTTCACTAGCCTCGCTGGAGCCACCTCCATTGATCTGCTGGAAGAGCCCTGTGTGTCTGACCTGCATCACTCGTTTTAGACAATAACTAGCAATTATATTTCATCTCCTAGGGACAATTACTTTTGGTGTAGCTCACACAAACAATTACAGCACCACCATGATGTAATAAGTTCAGGACAAGAAGTTTATTTCATTATTCTGACCCAAAACAAAAGCTGAAATGTAATATTCCTTTCCCCACTGCAAGAGACGCTCCACTAATGTCAATGAAGTTAATGTGATGTGAAAATCAGTGATAATGAGAGAACTGGGCCTAGAAATTTCTGCAGCCAGAGGATGTTCTTGTGATCAGCTCCGAGCATGAGCAGTGGGGAGGCCAGAAAGATCCTGCTTCAGATCTTCAGCAAAGAAAAAGTTCTCAAAAAGACAACGCTCAATTTGACAGGTGTATTTAATTCATCTTAAGAAATGCATTTGAGTTGGATGTTCTGAGGTCTTCTCTACTATTTTTAAAGCTTACTTTTGAAAATAGAGGCCTTTATGCATGTAAGTAGCTATTTTCTAATGTGTATTTTATTGAATTGGCATTAAAGAATCACAGAAGCCCTGGCCACTTCCCCATGGACAGTAAGCAATTAGTTACTTAAGTCTTTGTAGGGGTTTAGCAGAACTCTATACTTAATACCCAGCACACAAATCTGCACAGTGGATGTGCAAGGATGCTACAGCTGCTGCTGTACTGCTGGTCCGCTCAGGGACTACACCCATGAGCGGTGGTATGCTCACTTATTCCCATTATCACAGCAGTTAGATGGACACTGGCATTACAGCCGAGGTGGCAGGGTAGTCTGTATGTTCCAAGAATTTAAGGGTCCATGCTGGAACAGGCACGTGGTCCTCCAAGACCAACAAAAGGAGTGGGGATTTGTTGAAGACGCTGTTATGACATCATGTGTGGGTGCCTTTGGGGATAAATTGTGATGATTAATCAATAGAGCTCTGGCTAATGAACACAGCCCTGAGCTGTACAATGCTCATGGCTTGAATCTATCTATGAGAAGCCAATGGTCTGTCCCTGTGAAACAGCCTGTGAGATTAGCATTTAACCTTTAGGAACACTGGAACATGTTAAAAGAGCTGGTTCCACTATGGCATTTCCTCCTAACCTGACTGACTGGGATGAATTCCTGAATTGGCACCAATGCCCACATTTATTCTGCAGAAGTGTTACTGGTACAAGGATGTTCGTACTCAGAAATCTCTCTTGTACCATCTGCCTCCTCATAAATGCCATCTTTTGGTAAACCTCATTTCCTAGATCCACTGCCTTCAGACAAGCAGGAGTTGCTGGATCACTAGGAAGGAAAGCATCTTAAAGACAAAAAAATAATCACATCAGCACCCTTGTGCTGAGCAACAAATCACCTAGAGCCACTCACCTCATCCACTCGGGCTTGTGTCTGCTGCAGCCGTTTGTGGCTTGACACATTGGTAGCAGGAGGTGGCCCTGCAGCCCCAGCACTGGTGGGACCTTGTGTAGGAGCTGGAGCAGACCTAGATCAAAACCAGAGAACATAAAGTGACTGAAACCATCTTTACTTGTTCACCACCCCTTTTCTGGAACAAGTCAAAAGTACGTATCTCTTAAAAAGAGTTTCCCATTGTCTCACAGCCCACATTTTCCATTCCTGGATTACAACCCTGGTGTCCCATTCCCTCTCATGCTGCAAGTAGTTTTCACACTATTTCTTGACAGGACCATATCAAACTCTTCCCCTCCCTTGCTGCCTTATTAAACAGCAAGCAATTCAGATTATCTACCTTAACTTAGACCAACGGCCAAACTGAACACAGGCCTGACTAGCAGGGCAGAACTTATGTCCCACTAAGGAAACAGACTCTGCTATGGGTATTTTGTGTTGATGCTATAGGAGCCAGGGCTGTGACCCTGCCTTGCTCCTCAAGTGTGCTGAATGATGCACTCCCCTGCTCCTCGATGTTTGGCTGGAAGCTAACCCAGTAAAGAGAAATAAAAGGAGAGAGGAAAGAAATGGAAGAGGAAGTGTGGGGGGGAGAATTGCACACAGCATGGGGTTAGTCATCTCAGGCATTCAGCAATGCTTAACCACCCCACCGGTGGTCACCAAATGCCCCACCAGAGCAGCTGGCCAGGCTTGAACATCTGCCACGGACCCTGGATGAGTATTTGCAGCAATATTGTGAACAGAGCCCTGATCTCCTGCGCATCAGCTCTTTTCTTAAGCATCAGCACTGCCTTTCCCCAGCTAGCTTTAAAAAAAAAGACAAAAGTCCCTTAAAATCCAACAACAGATCCAATCTATCTCAGTACACGAGCTTGTGCAGGCAAGTCACCCTGCTGGCCTGAACAGGGTCCCTCAACCTTAGCCAGTGGTTCTTCACACCCACACTTTAACTTGTGAAACCCTACCTTTCCTTTCAAGGGACCCCTGTCACTTCTTCCTGCAGAGAAATAAAACCCTTCCCGAAGCTACAGAGGAAATCCCTAAGCATGTGAACTGAAAAATATCACAAATCCCACTCATGCATTACCAATGCCTTCCCACAGTGACAGACTGAGAGAACACAGTGTTTCTCTGTGAATCATTCCCTTTTACATCCTGGGGTCTGATTAATGCTGCTGGAATTACGGCCCCATTAATACACTGTCAAAGCACCTAGGGGCACTAAAGTTAGTTCCCCAAAGGTACCTTGAATTGCAAAATTCAGTTTGACAGTATTGCCTGTGGGCTGAGATCCCTACAGATAATGCTGACCCTCACAGACTCCCAGTGATGGAGCAGCTGTTTGCAGACCCGGAGCACTGCTGTATCTTACACTTTTTTTTTTTAACTGTGGGTGAGAACGTCATTATCAAGCTTTAGTCGAAAGAAAAGAACTTGAGCTGTACACAAATTGCTCATCCTTTAAGGACCTCACAGCCACTATTAAAAACATAAAAGACCAGATGCTGCTGCCACCTGCAATGGAATTACTCCATTAAAGGGCCATGGGCCAGGATCCCAACAGGATTTATTCTGAGTTTATGCTGTTGTCACAAAGGACAAAAATCTGACTATAACGTATATCAGACTCAAATAATGCAAAACAAGATCTCCCTGAAGCATTAACAACTTCAAAGGGAGTTCCTGGTACATCAACAGTGCTAACATTGAAATTGTGAAATTTCTTTGCAGTCAAGGAAGTATACAGGCTTTTTCCCAATCAGCACAAGCAGAATTTTTTCTATGGAAACATTGTGTCACATTGTTCACTACTACAAACATTAACAGAGCTCCCCTCTTGAGCTACGTACTGTTAGCATCCCAGAGACTTCAGAAGGGAAGTGCATGAGAAGTGTTTTTCCTGGCCACGTGTTTTCTCCAGTAAGCACAGCTTATAGGTGCAGTGGTGTTCTTGGTCTTGGTGTGATAACTCAAAAGTTCAGTGCTCTGCCGTATACGTTTTCTGCCCAGTAATTTTCATCTTTTTTGCACCTCCCAAGCTGTCCTTAAAGTGATTTGGCATAAAGTAGACACTTCCCAGTTTGTTCTCTTCCAGCATCCTTGCTGCCATCTAATTTGGTTTCAGCTGTATTTTCTGCGGCTTCTCCACTCCCTGTGTAAGGCAGGAATGGATGGGAAGAATGGATGGGAAGAATGGGTGTTTTTACAGCTGCCCTGACCATCCAGCAGGAGTTACTCTAACTACCAAAGAGAGATGGCAATCTTTATGCTAAGGTACAGCAAGCTTGTAATTAACATATCCATCTTAGTTAAATACATAAAATCTAATACAAGAGTAACCAGAGCTGGGTGCTGCCTGCAGTGCAGAGCTATTCTTTCCAAACCTTTTGTCTCTGGAGTTGTGCTCTCCTTACACAGTAAGAGCAGCTGCCTCACTCATGACCTCATGGGTCAGAGCAATGAGCTGCCGCAAGCTGAGGAGTACTCACCAGCAGAGACACAGCACCCACTGCAGAGGGGACAGCACAGGTTCCCAAACAGGCTCTAGGAAGTCAGTCCTTAAGCACATGGCTTTAATGCCACCAGCAGATCTTGCACGTTAACAAGGCATGAGCCCTCTCTCGACATTAGGCAGCATTGCAATATCCAAAATAGACAAAACAAGTACAAAGATACTTGCATCACCTCTCCTCCTCCCAGCCTCTCAAGGCACTTCAGAACAGAACAGAGGGGTCTCCATGCTTCTGGCTCAGCTCTACCAGTGTTTGAGCTCTGTAGAAACTACCCTGGCTGGGCAGCAGCAGAAGGCAGTACCTCTGTGAGCTAACGTGGCTCCAGTCCCACAAGGTGTCTGTTAAGAGTTTGTCTTTGAACCTAAGTTTTCTAGTAAAGAAGGGAATTGAAGGCCTACATCGCTGAAAAGCACCAATATTCTCCGGGATATCTTAGTGCAAAAATGCTAGAATGGAAGTCCAGCCTACATTTAAATGATTCTTCTATTATTGCCTCTGTACTGTGTCATATCAGCTTATAATTTCTCAGAAGCATTACTCAAAGAAATTTATGTAAAACATTAGTGCTATGTTAGAGAGGCTTTCTTTTGAAATACATGAAGCATCACAGCTTTAAAGTCCGATTTCTCATGCCTGGCAGGATTTTTGGGAGCTACAAAAGAATGCAAGAATTCATATAAAAGCTCCATCATTGGGCCCTTAGCCATCAGACTTGTGTACTTTTTTTTTTTTAGGAAAAGGAAAAAAGTTACCATTGATGCTGAGAATCTTCACTCCCAAGAACAGGTCAATTTAATTTCGAAGAGGGGACAAAGCTCTATTATTATTGGTGAAAAAGGGTATAAATCCCTAGCAAATATTCTTAAATGGCAACCACTCTGCGATATCAGAGCACTGGGGTACATTCTGGGAGAGTGATGAGTATACTTACTTCAGGACAACAGTACCACACGCTTAGAGCCTTAGCAGTTACGTCATTCTTTATATAACATTAGTTACATCTTCACCCCCCACCATGCCAGATTTTGCTTCAGTTAGCACTTGAGCAATCTGACTGATGGAAAGCAGGTGCTACATCTGTGTATGTGTGCAGCCACTTATGAAGAAACATTTGGGGACTGTCCTAGTGATTCAGTAAAATGGTCTCAGCTGACTCAGACATCCTCAGGTCTTCTGGTTACTTACTGGGCCTGCAACTGATAGGTCAAAATCATAACTAAGAGATTTCTCATCTCACCTGGATATTTTGGAAGCAATTTACTACTTAGCTCTAACAGTTAAAGGGAGCTGCAACTCTAAGAGAGAACTGGAGATATCCAGCGTTACTGTTTTCCATTTCAGCACTGGCTGAAAGAACATTAAGGATGACTGTGTATCTTACGTTTTGGGAAGCTGCCTGACACATACTTTCATTTTTATTCACATGTGTGAGCTACGTATGAGAAATTTTTTGTGTTAGTCAGGCTAGGGAAGGGAGATGCACAATGCAAATACCAGGAGGATGCCAGGCCACCACTGTGACTTTGGTACAGTTTACATTAGGACCTTGATAGCTGCTTTCAGCAATTTTATCCATCCAAAGTGTTTTTAAAGCCTCCAGCTTCGGGACCTAATCCCTTCAAAGTCTTTATCCTAACAACTCTGCAATAAGCTAAGGAAAAGCTATTATCCCCACATATGGCTGGGAAACAGGTACAGGGAGATAAAGTGACTTGCTCAGTAGCACAGGAAGCCTGTGGCAAAACAGCCCAGGGCTCTTCATTGCCATCTTTCTGCTCCCCTGTTCACCTACTGACTCCAAATCAAAGCTCACAACCTATTTCTAATAGCAGGAATTACTTTCTACCCCTCAGACTTAAATAGTGAGAAACACACAGTTAAGGGTTACAGCGCAAGGAAAGTGAGAATTACATCAGACAGCTTTAGCTGGTATCAGGTGGCAAAGCTCAGAGGAGGGGGCAGTGAAAGTGCATCAATGCAGCAGAAGATTTGAGTAATGATCCCTATAAAAAGTGAAATGAAGGAGGCGATTTTCTATGAATCCCAGTTTGATTCCTCTTTCCTCAAAGCCTTTCCCTGTTGTTCAAATAAAACATAAAACTGCACTGCTTCTCTTCCTCTTTATTTTTTTACTGTCCAGGTACCATATTTCTGTAGTAAATATTTACTGTTGTAACCAAACTTATGTATATTTAAGCCATTGTTCTTCCATTTGGACCCCTCCAAAAGGCATCTACCCATTTGGGCGTGACTGCTTAAGAGGGGTTTGACAGTCTGTGGTTCCAAAGGCATTAAAAAACAACAACAACAACAAAAAAACCACAAACAAAAAAAAAAACACAAAAAGCCCTTTATTTAATTGTAAAATAAATCAGAACATTTCCATAGCTCTGTACTCCTGAGATTTAACTCTAAAACAATTATTAAAATTAGCTACAAATACAAATTCATACACTACTTCAGTTACTATGGATGTCAGTGAAGATCCTGGACCTACCAGTAACTGTAGAAACAAACCACTTTCACATTGTCCCTGGTGCTGAGAGTGTTCATCTGTGAATTTAGATGCATCTGAAAGCTTTGAGGCAGGGAGGATCTCTAAGGAAATAAAGGCGCTCTATAGCACTGGGGGTTTGCTGTTAGTTTTGAACTTGCTTCATTTATTCCTATGCAGTAATAGCTAAAATAATTTTTCCACTGCTAATTTGCAAAAGGGGACTTTTACTGATAATACTTAGAGTCTTCTGCTTTCTGGAGGGATTTGCTAGTTCCCAGTTTTCTGTTAATCAGATTCTACCACATAGGATTTTATTTCTGCAGTAGGTCAGTTTAGCCAACACTAGCACAAAAGCTTTCTTAATGATCAGTTTGGCTATGTGCAGTTTGACATGGTCCTAACAAAATCCAGTCTAACCAAAGAGGGCAGACTAAAATTCTGTGCTAGCCTATTTACATGCCATCTCTCAGAGAAATTGGTACCTTTGATATCTAAACTCCTTAAAGTTCTGGGCCTTCCAGATTTGTGTGCTTAACTGTACAAACTTAACAATAGTACAGGCCTAACACAGTTGTGTGTGGACAATCGTGTTTCTGTTTGGGAATATATAGATGCGTGTATCTAGAAATCAAGAGACACTAGCTATCCATCCTAATGCTTCCTACCCAAATTTTTGCTTTTCGCATAGTGAAATGGGATAGTGTCAAATGGCACGTCCTGTTACTCTTTCAAAAACACACACTAATTCTGTCAGGAGAGGTTCAGAGAAAAGACGACTTATGTTTAATGCCCCCATAAAATTAAGTGTCCTTCAGAATGACGTTCTCAGCCTTCTTACAAGTATATAATGATGTTCTCTGCCTATAAGATAAGAGGACTCTTCAAAAGAAAACCCTGGCTAGAAAACATGACCTACCCAGTTCAGAGATAGATGCAGTCAGTAAGGTAATTTGCTTTTCAGGTCAGTTGCCCACTAATTGTATGTATTTCAGATTCCTAGCTGATCTTCCTCCCTCCAGTTATTAACTAGCATATTTTAATAGGCTAAGTTTATCCTTGTTTTCATTCTACTAATCTCACTTTCACAGGGAAAAAAAAAAAAGCTGCTCTATGGGAGTAAAGTCATGATATTATAAAACTGGTTAGGGTGAAAAGATAATTAGGCTATTGACAGAGGAGTATCACTGCTGGAATCATAGAATCATTTGGTTGGAAAATACCTTTAAGATCATCGAGTCCAACCGTACCTGTCCACTACTAAACCATGTCCCTAAGCACCTTGTCTTTTAAATACCTCCAGGGATGGGGACTCCACCACTTCCCTGGGCAGCCTGTTCCAATACTTGACAACCCTTGCTGTGAAGAAGTTTTTCCTAATATCAAATCTAAACCTCCCCTGGCACAACTTGAGGCCATTGCCTCTCGTCCTATCACTTGCTACTTGGGAGAAGAGACCAACACCCACCTCACTACAACCTCCTTTTGGGTAGTTGTAGAGGGCAATAAGGTCTCCCCTCAGCCTCCTCTTCTCCAGGCTAAACAACCCCAGATCCCTCAGCCGCTCCTCAGAAGACTTGTGCTCTAGACCCTTCACTAGTTTCGTTGCCCTTCTCTGGACACGCTCCAGCACCTCAATGTCCTTCTTGTACTGAGGGGCCCAAAACTGAACACAGTACTCGAGGTGCAGCCTCACCAGTGCCGAGTACAGGGGAAGGATGACTTCCCTGGTCCTGCTGGTCACGCTATTTCTGATACAAGCCAGGATGCCGTTGGCCTTCCTGGCCGCCTGGGCACACTGCTGGCTCATATTCAGTCGGCTGTCGATCAACACCCCCAGGTCCCTCTCTGCCAAGCAGCTTTCCAGCCACTCATCCCCAAGCCTGTAGCATTGCATGGGGTTGTTGTGACCCAACTGCAGGACCCAGCACTTTGCCTTGTTGAATCTCATACAATTGGTCACAGCCCATTGATCCAGCCTATCCAGGTCCCTCTGTAGAGCCTTCCTACCCTCAAGCAGATCAACACTTCCACCCAGCTTAGTGTCATCTGCTGGGCTAGTGGACATTTGCATACTTGGTGGTGGAGGGATTTTCAGACTATGGACAGATGTTTTCAGTCCTCTGAGATTTCACAGAGGCAGAAGAATTAACTCCCAACAAGAGCAAACAGGCTTCCTTCACTACCAGGGAACCATCATTGCTTTAACAGAGATTTTGTTCTTAACTGTGCTTTTCAGTGTTCCATCTGAGCCCTTCAGTATTCAGTAAAAATGTGACTATTGCCAATTAAATGGCTACGGACTTTAACTTAGACTCATTCCATTCTATAACTATCAATTTTAAAATGATTTCTCATGCTATTTGTAATAATTGGGTAGTAATGAGTAATAGTGAATTGGTGGTAGGAAAAAACCCACATACAGAAGGAATTAGCATTTGAGATGTCTTAATTTTGTGAAGAAAGTTCTGCTTTGAACACATTTCTGTTCCCAAATGTGATTTTCATGTACTACCAGCAATATTCTACAAGGACTCTCCCTTATTACAAAATATTTACTCTGATCATCAGCCGAAGAATAATACCCTACATTTAATGTCCTGGGAACACATTTAATTAAATATTCCCACCAGTTTATTATGACTGCATTGACCATCTGGTGTGCTAAATACGCACACAGAGGAAAAACAGAGGAACCTTAAGACATGATCTTTAATTTGATCATCACTTGTTATGCTAGTAGTGATTGATTTATCTTCTCCAGTATCTTCTATCCAAGCCAAATGAGTATTACTTACAAGGTCAAAAGCACCTGAATTCTAAATCAAGCCAATTAGTTCAGCCAAATTATTTTTGTGACAAACATAAGAATTTGCCAGAAAGAGCTGCATTATTTCCATAATTTCTCTAAATTATAGTCTTCACAACAACCAGTTACGGTGACTCAGGCGGGGTTTCTGTTAGTCAGAAAAGTAACACAAGGCAGGATCCCTTTTCTGAAATATCAACACTACAGATTTTTTTAGATCCTTCTTTCCCCTTGCTGTCATCTTTTGCAAAGACTGTGGCTGAAGATAAAGTCAACACAATTCAGGGATATTGATTCATGTGTTAACCACTGACCATGCTTTGCAGAGTAGTCTATGGATTTGCCTGAAGGATGATTAAGGGTTAGATGACTCAGGGTGTTAGGGTACACATTTTATGTTCACAAATTAAAAACTCAGAACCACACTACAGAAGCCAACCATCTCACATATGCTAGCGTTAAGTGATCACCTATCCAAAAAAGCACCTGCACATACAAACTAATTCTACCAGGTCTTAGATCCCAGTTGACCAGTCTCATCTTCAGATTTAACTGGACAAAAGAAAGGTTTAACAAAAATGTATGGAACTAACAAAGCAGACGACCAAGTAGACAGTCACCATTGTAACCTGTAACCTATCTGATCCACTTAAAAGAGCTCAGTCTGCTACTTAAACTACAATGAGGAATTTTGTTGACCTAGACTAGACTAACCAAATCTGGGCTCTAACACACTGTTATACGGGTTTTAATTTTTACAACATAGCACTTGCCTCTCCAAAAGCAGTGGCAGTGACGAGGGTTCCCCCTCTCTTCCCAGAGGGGCAGAGCAGCAAATTAGGTCTCTCAGAACAACCGCAAGAGGGACGAAAGAGCCCCATGGAGCTGGTTAGCTTGTGGGGCTGCCCCACTGCCCCTTGCTCCACGTGGGACCTCTGCTCCCCTACTGCCAGAAAGGAAAGCCGGAGCGGGGAATCTCTGCTGCCCTGCTCAGATCAGCAGGAGACTTTGCCCCTAAAAAACCTCTGCATTAGAATAGCTACAGATCTGGGTACTCTCTGATCAAATTACATATATTTTTTCACAGCTACAAGGACTGCAATTCTATATACTTAAATACAGAGAACTGAAATAACTAAACAACTCTAAAATAAATAATCTGAGGTCATTTCCTCAGACTGACCAGTGACTTGAGCTAATTTTAGTCCCATATTGGGTTTTTTTTCTTAGAAAAGGGTTAATTTTCGTTATTTGCTGATTTGGAACTAACTGTAATCTTTATACTAAATAAGGTTTATTTTAATTAGACAATGAAAGCAAATACAGGTGTAAGCGATTATAAAAACTTTCTCTTAATATTTATATTGACATTAACGTTATATTGTGAAAAAAAGAGAAATGTAATTTATTGATTTCTAAATTTTGTTTAAAAACTTAATTTGCATCAGCCTGCTTTTGGATACAAGTTACAGTTTAGTAAAGAAATGTGGAAAATCCATCATGTGAAATATTCATGAGAGTTCATAACTAAAAACTATCTTCAGTGCAATGTCTACACAGAAAAATACCAAAACACTGCATTGCACTAATAGTCAATTTTTAAAAGGAAGTATTATCTCTAGTTCCTAGGTAGTATTGACTGTACCTTCTATTACTTCTTACAAGATTTCAGAATTAGCAGGTTTCAGGATTTTGTAGTAATTTCTCTTCATTAGCCGAAAGAATACAAGCTTTTTTTTTTTTTCCAATTTTTTTTAAATTTCTCAATCCGTTAACCTTGAGTGTCCGGGTTGTGATGTAGGCTAAAGGCAATAAAACTGGCACAAAGATCAGTTCTGTAATCTGATTTTGTCACAAAATGGTTACTATTTCAAGTTAGTTGAATATAGATTAAATCTAGCACTCAGCATGGGTTGCCAATTTCAAACAGATTCAAAGGTGTAGGTAAATGAACATACCGTTACCAAAAATACCAGAATTTTGTTTAAAAAAATGTTCCTTATGCTTCATCAGCCCCATATGTGTTTAGCTTAATCTAGCCCATTTGAGCTGATGTGGTCTTCAACTCCATCCCTGAGAGCGCTTGACTTTGCAAGGTGCATTGGTAGCAGCATTTCTCCAGTTACTACTCTATCTGGCACACAGATGTTACCTTACACGCCTGGAAAAATAACACAAAGACTGACCATCACAGGAAGAGTTGCACTTTTCTCCCTAGAAAACTTCATCAAAGGAATTTTAGTTTATAAACAGGAGAGTGCTTTTGCTAGGCATTAAAAAAACACAAAAAAACCCAAAAAAAAACCCAAAAAAAACAAAAAACAAACAAGAGATTCAACAGAGAAATCAAATCCTGGATAACACAAAGCCTTTATTTTTCTTGTGCCAAGTTACTGATCTGAAATTGGGGAAAGAGAAAACTGATTGCAAACTGAAACAACACTGGATTAAAGCAGAAAATCGCCAAAGCATACCAGGCTGTGGGAGAGAGGAAGCCTAACAGAACAAAGCTTCACTCAGTGCCTTAGTGAGATATGCCTGAAACAAATCAAGAATAAAGCAATAAATACACTGAAAATGCAGTCAGTATCATTGCTGTCGTTTTCCTCTCCACATTGGAAGAAAAAGAAGAAACACAATTTGTCTTGGAAACTATAGGGGAAGTACATAAATACCAAATACGTTGCTAGAGAAATGTTTCAAAAATTCAGGACTCTAAAGCCAGAGTACATTTGAACAAGCTGATGATGTTAAACATCCTGGTCTGCCAGATATTCCAGATTCACAAACCTCTATTTTCAACCTCTAGAGCAATCACTAAGGACACAGTTCGGTGGAAAAAGTCAGCTATAAGCAAAGTCCCATTTGGGAACACGAGCTGATATAGTTGAAGTTCATGCTGACATGGTACGTTATGGTTAGACTTCACCTATGTTCTCATGCAGAGGAGGAAGAGCATCCACTATTTCTAACTTTCTGTGTAGGCTTCCAAGACCATGGGCTATACCCAAAGGAGTAAACAGGCAGCAGCTGGGCAGGGAGTGGGAGGGAAGGATCAGGGTAGAGTTTGACTCAGCCATCCCCTACTTGCTGACTCATGTACCGGTGCAGAAGAAACTGCTGTAATTTGTTGCTGGTTCCAGTCAGTTAACTGTGATACAAAGGAGCAAGGAGACTCTCAAAGGAATGGTAAGATTGATATGCTTTCACTACTTTTAAGTAATATTTCTTGGATCAAGGATGTTTTCTATGCCTGTCTTCTGAGAGACCCAAATCAAAACCTGGGAGGCTTGCGGGCTTTCTGTTTGCCTGTAAATTACTTCCCAGCATTCTTGTTGCACTTTAGAAGGAGATCAACTATTAACATGCTCTTTTTTTAATTAAAAAAGCCCCAGCAACAACAAAACAGCTGAAAGAAAGTTACATTTCTATCAGCAGTTAAATGTTTTTGTAGCCTTGCTGTATACATCTATTCAGTGGCAGTTTCTGAACTTACAGAGTAATTACCATCCTTACTTATATTAAAGCTTAATTATCAGAAGGCTTATTAAGCTTAAATCTTCTCTAACTACTTAGCCAAGTGAATATTTTATCCCACCTATTCATTACCTAAACAGCAGACACACAGTATGTGCAACTGTTAAGACAGAATAGCAAAAGTATCTGTACTTAAAGCCAAACTTTCATCCTTATTTCTCACAAAATGTCATGTTCAGTTCTTGAAGAGCTGCCATGAAACATAGCTACCATGTGGAAGTGACCATGTCCTTATCACAGGTGCTCCACCTTCCCACAGTGTTATGATTGATACGCAGTGGTTTTCTCCCCAGTTTCAACATCCATCTATTACTGAAACTAGATTCCATTTAACCAATCAAATATGTTAAAGCAATAAAAAGGAAACTTCTAATTTCAAACTCTCATTGAATGGAAAAAAAGCAAACCCCAGAACATTTTGAATACAACAAACCCAGAATTTTAAAGAGCTTTTAAAGAAAATCTTTAAGACTACTTTGCCAAATAAATCATTTGGCAAACTAATATGAATTCATTAAATACTGCCTAACAGAAAAGTATATGATCCATATAGAAACATGTTTTGAGCACTTTAAATGTATAAAATAAGATTTGTCTGTATCATCACAGCCATCTCTCCTAAACTCTTCAGACTCCCATCCTTATGGGATCACTGAGAGCCTTGTAGTTTCCCCTTAGACTATGCTCCCATCTTTGTCCTACCATCTGTCTTTCTCTCAAAACTCTGATTTTTTTTTAATGACCATCTTTGCTTTACACGAAGACCTGTGTTTAAATCGTGTTTCCAGAACCCCTAGTGTGATTTCAGAAGCTTACAGACATACTCTGTGGATCAATGCAGAGGCTGAGATATGGCATCTGATTTTCTAATTTAGGTGAGGTATTTAAATCAACATTGTGCACACCTGTGTATTTTCAAATTGCTACAGTCCAGAAAATGAACTTCAATTTTGCTTTTTTTTCCTCCCAATTAAATCCATAAACTTCTATTAATTCAGTAAAGACCAGTTTATCTTGGTTCTATCTTTTAGTCTTGTTACACTCAAGAGACTGCCTTTTGCTATTTGTTAAAATGCTTAGACACTTTGCTGAAAATCTGTTGTGAGTTGCATCATTATAAGCAGCCCTTGGGGCTCTCTAGATAAAGAGAAACACTCCCATGTCTACCGAATGAGCATTGCTATTTTGCTTAGCATTCATCTGAAGCTTGGAAGTTAATTATTTTTACACCACTTCAAAAGTAACCACTTGTTCCTCGTCTCCTTTTCTGAAAACAAAAAAGTCATTAGGATTGAGGAGAAATGTTTGAGATTTAAACCTGTTATGCTTTAAAAGCCAAAGACTTAATCAAAATTTGAACTGTCCATATGTTACTGTATTGGGTTTGCATGGCAAGGTTTTGGTAGCGGGGGGGCGGGGGCTACAGGGGTGGCTTCTGTGGGAAGCTGCTAGAAGCTTCCCCTATGTTCGATAGAGCCAATGCCAGCCAGCTCCAAGACGGACCCGCCGCTAGCCAAGGCCAAGGCAATCAGCAACGGTGGTAGTGCCTCTAAGATAACATAGTTAAGAAGGGGGGAAAAAAACCCAACCACCAGGACACAAACTGCAGCTGGAGAGAGGAGTGAGAATACGTGAGAGGAACAATTCTGCAGACACCAAGGTCAGTGAAGAAGGAGGGGGAGGAGGTGCTCCAGGCACCAGAGCAGAGATTCCCCTGCAGCCCATGGTGAAGACCATGGTGAGGCAGGCTGTCCCCCTGCAGCCCATGGAGGTTAACAGTGGAGCAGATATCCACCTACATCCCGTGGAGGACCCCACGCCGGAGCAGGTGGATGTGCCCGAAGGAGGCTGTGACCCCGTGGGAAGTGCACGCTGGAGCAGGCTCCTGGCAGGACCTGTGGACCCGTGGAGAGAGGAGCCCACGCTGGAGCAGGTTTGCTGGCAGGACTTGTGACCCCATGGGGGACCCACACTGGAGCAGTCTGCTCCTGAAGGACTGCACCCCGTGGAAGGGACCCATGCTGGAGCAGTTCATGAAGAACTGCAGCCTGTGGGAAGGACCCACATTGGAGAAGTTCATGGAGAACTGTCTCCTGTGGGAGGGACCCCATGCTGGAGCAGGGGAAGAGTGTGAGGAGTCCTCCCCTTGAGGAGGAAGGAGCGGCAGAGACAATGTGTGATGAACTGACCACAACCCCCATTCCCTGTCCCCCTGCGCCACTCGGGGGGAGGAGGTAGAGAAAATTGGGAGTGAAGTTGAGCCTGGAAAGGAGGGAGGGGTGGGTGGAAGGTGTTTTAAGATTTAGTTTTTATTTCTCATTATCCTACTCTGATTTGACTGGTAATAAATTAAACTGATTTTCCCCAAGTTGAGTCTGTTTTGGCCGTGATGGTAATTGCTGAGTGATCTCCCTGTCCTTATCTCGACCCATGAGCTTTTTCATTATATTTTCTCTCCCCTGTCCAGTTGAGAAGGGGAGTGATAGAGTGGCTTTGGTGGGCACTTGGCATCCAGCCAGGGTCAACCCACCACAGTTACTCAAGTGAGAAGAAGAAATTGGTGAGAATCATATTTGGGACAAAGCAGTCCATTTACAATTAACCATAAAGTCCTGTTTATATTAACAAAGAAAAAGTCAGATCAGTGAAGCATTCCCATAGCTAACATTTCCTGCCCTCAAAGCTACTCTTCAAGCTCTCTCAGTCTTTCCATCTGTGTTACAACCCTTTAAGGGCAAAGTATTATCTCCTGCTATTATGATTGGGATACAGATACATCCTTTAGGAGCAAATGTTATTTGTGCAGTTTGTTTCCATAAAAAAGCTAAATAATTTTCTACAGCTATCCCAACTAAATATTGGGAATTAAATCCACCTGTCCACAACAAATTCAGCCTACCTACGGCAAGAGTTAATGCATTGATAGAGCTATTACTTTTTTTTTTTTTTTTTTTAATTCCTCTCTGGCTCCTGTATCCTTTTTGATTTGAGTCATCATGCTGGTGCCAGTGCTGTAATGCAGGCCTGGCACAACAGGTTTCAGATGTGCAGTTCTTCAAACACTGTTGAGAACCTTGCATATGGCATATGGGAGCATCATGACGCACCAAACAGAGGAAGAAATGTGCAGGGCTGTAACCAGTTCCCTAGGTAACAAAGAGATACTATTGAAAGAGAAAGTGGCAACATGGTGGTAAATAAATGCATACAAATAAAGGCCCACAAGCATGACTAACTTTCCTGGATACTGTAGAGAATAGAGAAGGGCAGAGCATGTAAATTCATGCACCTTGTATCTGTGAGGAAACAGAAAAATTCCTCACCAATCAGAAGGTCAAATAATACCCTCATTCACGAGTTCCTTTTAGGCAGCCAGGAACACTGCCTCCCAGCCCTCTTCCTCTTACCTCACCACTACTTTCCCAACTCTCTTTCACATTACAAACAGCTACTAAGCAACAGGAGGTTTGCAGAGAATGAGTCATTCTCATGTGGCTGTTAGGCTGAGTGCAGGATGGAGATTAGTGACCTGACAATGCACAGCCCCAGAATCATTGTGCTTCCAGATAACCAACATGGTCACTGAATGCAGCAAAACTTAATAAATGATAAGTGCTTTAAAAGGATACAATTCTAAGTCATGCCTTATAATTCTCACAGATAGATGTGTTAGCCTAGGAAGAAGACTGCTAGACGTTAGATGCGCAGATGACACATGGCATTAAGCATTCCATACCAATAAGGTATTCCCTTAAAGTTAACTAGCCAATAATTAAATTAGATTGTATTTAGATGGCAATGTGAAATCCTTAGGCTTTGGACTGATAATAAAAATTTGGGGAACTAAGAAAAAGGGAAGTGGGGCATAACCATGCAAGGTCAGTCAGTTCCCAATGTAAACAATAGATTTTGACATAAATGGGAGTGTTTCTGGCAGGAGACATCCTCTTGACTGAGGTTTTACTTTTTCCCCACCCCCCAACAGAATAATGGAAAAATAGAAAATTTAGCTGGAAAAGGCCTCAGGAGTTCATCTTGACCATTCCCTTATCTCCAGGCAGGACTGACTTCTACTTCAGATCTGAAACAGGTTTGTCTGCCTCAGCCTTGTCTGTTTTTTTTTTCCCCCAACGATATTTCTATCAAACATTTTGATGGTCCATTTAGCACTCTTAACTCAAGCAAAGCTCCTAGGGCACCGGACACAGCCATTAATCCTTGCAAGTATGCTTTGCAATATTTAGTCTTAGGGCCCCTAAGTGAGGACTGGCCAAAGTGTATCTGTAGCATAGGTCCCTCAATCATGAATCAGCTGAAAGACTAGAATATCTAGAAAAGAAAGAGTTGTTAGTTGCGAATACGAAGAATCTTTGTGCCTGCATGAAAACCTTAACAGCAAGCTCTTTATTTTATCCATGAAGTCCTAGAGTGGCTGAACATCTATAGAACAATTTAGTACAGGAAATGAATGAAAGTTACCTTCCTTGCTAAGTTTGGTAGAAATCACATTGACTCTGGGGGAAGTGTCTAAGAGATTTTTTTGCAAAATACATTTTAACCTGTGAAGGGACCTGTTCAAATCAAAGCAGAGTTCTCATTGCCTGTTCTCTTTAAAACTGGGTTGATTCAGTTTCATAGTCTTAATTAGAATTAGCTAACTTCCTAAAAAAATGTAATAATATACTCATAAAAGCATTAAAATTCGCAGTACCTGCTGTCTGTGAATATTTAAATGAGTTAACTGAGAAAAATATTATCAAAAAGATAAAACTACAATGTTATTGGTAAAACAGATTCTGAAGCCTGATTCCAGTGTTCAAATCGAGGAGAAAACTACAGAATTAATCCAGCCTAAATGAACACACCACATTTCAGTTTTTTTCATCAGATTCCAAGTAAAAACAACTAACAGCTTGTGATTAATCCACTGAATAACAATTCTTAGAGATTACTTGCAAATGATTTTTCAAAAAAAATTGTTAGATGCTCAGACTTCTCATGGCAATTCTAAATTGAAAAGTCAAAGAAATAATAAACTGTGAAGTATTGATACACTTCAAAATCATAAAAGTTACTAGTGCAAGACTTTGTTATGCAGGCTATTTAAAAGGGACTGAAGTAATTCCACGTATATGTATGCATGAAGATATTTGTGTCTCTGTGCGTGTGTATGTATGTGTGTATGTATCTCAAAACCTCAAAAACAGTGACCGTCAGAGCTCAGGAAGAAGATGCTAGACATTAGATTACTCACCAGTCCAGCAAACAAAAACATGATGGTCTAAGATTAGCGAGTCATCAATTCAAATGGTTAAATGAAGGCTAGATTCCAAATTAAAAAACCTGAACATCAACAAACCAATCCTTGCTGTAATTCAAACAAACTTGTAATTGCTTAAAAAAGTAAACTGTGAAATAATATAGCTACATGACACAAGCAGTCAGAATTTAATGGCATTTTGGCCTTAGTCTGTGATTCAAACTGCAGTTCATTTGAAAAAAAAAACCCTCTATTTGAATTAATTCAGTTTTTATCAATAACTGCTAAACCAAATTTAGGATAAAGTGTATGTTTGGTGATTGTGCTAATCTCACCACATTGCCACATCCAAGTTATCCAAGTAAATGAAAGGTAATCTGTAACTTGCAGAAAAAACAATTTTGTAACAATCTCATCTTCTGGGATGTTGCTAATTTTAAAGGTTTTCTTTGTTTTGCTCATATACTTTTTATATAAAGTCACTAAACGCTAACAGAGATTCTTAAGTCTTTCATGAATCAAAAGAACAGCATACAGTTTCTAATAATGAACCTGTAATTATCACAATCTTACCAACACTCATCCAACCAAGCGTAGTTAAAGCAGGTTTATTTTTTACTTTGCGCTCACATAGGGAAGTAAACACGACAAAAAAAGATGATCCAACTTCTTTTATCAAGGGAGCCACCTGTCTAGTTTTTGACTCCACTTTTGCATTCTGCTATAACCTTCTCTGGACAAAGCTGTACCAAATTCATAGTTTCTCCCCAGTAAGTTTCTTGCAGAATCAGGACCTCAAAAATATCAAAATGTCCGAGTTGGTGCATAGTACCATAGCTTTTTAAAAATAAATGCTAGTTCTTACTAGTTGCAACGATTATGTTGCATTCACATGATTACCAGCAGCCATCATATGTAATGCACCATCTGTGCACATGTGGATTAACACCAATACTTCTGCAAGGAGCTTGAAACTAGCATAAGAGAACAGTTTGTAAGTGGTTATTGATATCCTGAGACCACATAACCATGTTTTATGGCAATGTTCCAGAGAACCAGCTGCATACTTCTATATACAATCTTCCTGAACGATGTTGCAATGATAAAGAACCTTCTAAACACTCCTTGCTAAGCATTTTTTCTTATTAAGATTTTGACTAACATTTGATGAGATTCAATAGACTTGAAGGGCCTGATTTTCTGAAAAAGCCTCTTTTTCAGAAGTTTGCAGTACCACTTTGTACTTTTTTTTTTTTTAAAGAACTTCAACTCAGCCTTCAATCTTGCACATGCAGTTTTACATCTAGAACTAATTAGAGACATTATTTACCTACCTACCTGATGGCATGTGCAGGAGGTTCAGAGATTTTTCTTGAATTCAGTAAGATTACTCTCCTACCATAGTAAAGAAAAAGTGGCCAATCTGACACAGGTATTTTACTTGTGAAAAATGCCTTGATGAATTGCATTTAACCTGAAGAGCTTTCTAATCATGTAAATTCAGAGCATTCTGTCAAGTGAATATGCCTGAATCACACATATTTGGTTTCACTCATACTGAAAAAAATGACAGCAATTGCAGCGCTCTGTCATCATCTTAAGAAAGCAATTATAGTAAAATATTACTGTCACAACTCCACAATGTACCAGGCAACGTCCAAGGGGCTTTTAATAGTAGGGTATAGCTCCATTTTACCATTTTAGATGTCCTGTGGTGCAGTTACAGACAATTGTCAATATCTGAAAGGAAAGAACATTTTTGCTTGATTCAGTTATAAGCAGCAGCAAATAAAGCAGGCATTAAACTATTCTGACTGTATCCATTAAACACTGACACTTCCCAGAACATCTAACCTTGTATGAATGTATTGAGTCAAATAAAAGAAAGAAGAGGCAGGTCTGAGTCTGCTAATTCTTGCTTTTATTGACTTGTCAGTTATTACTTTGAAGATATGTATTGGACTCACTTACAAATTTCTCTGTCATTCACACCACAGAACGAAACACAGATTTCAGTAAAGGTGCCAAAAGAAGGGTATTAGTAATGGCTTGCTTTATTTTTATCATTTGTACATTAGTTTGCTTGGAAATGAAATGCATCAAAGCAGGACAAATACTCGATCCACTGGCTTATTTATTTATAAAACAAACACTCATGGTATATTATCATACTTCTGTATACAATTTCTACCTTTTCTGTGGTTAGGGTACCCAGTGAATTTTTATTGATACCAAGACTGAGTCTTATCCCTTTCACTGGTCTAAAACATCAGCAATATTCAGAATTACTCCATTTATTCCCTGGTTTATGATGTCATTCATTAAAAAGCAACCTTTGCAGAGTATATTATGAACTGTTCCATGAGGAACCAAATCAACAAAGCCTGGCTTCATATCCAAAATTGCTACCTCACTCCCCAGTCACCAAAGCACCTCCAGCTTACCTCCCCTTCCATCTTTGCAAGACTTGCTTCCAGTTCCTGCCACATCCATTAGCTCTTCTCCACCCCTTCCTCTTTTAGTGAGTGTCATAACATTTGCTGGTGAGGTGAGGCCTGGACCATCCCTGCCATACACCCAACCACAGTAACCAATAGCTCCTGAGCTTCTCTTACTGATTTTTCCTCAGCTGGCAACAGTAATTTGGGCCTCATCTCTACCTAGCCACTGATTTCCCAACAGCTTTTAGGAATTTGTATCTATGAGGTCTTTACTACTCTATCAAGTTTAGCAGAATAGTAAAGAGGCAAATCACACAAACTGCATTGCCTTGGAAAGGCAGGCCAAAGCCAGCACCATTTAAAAGCCTTGCATGTAGACACCTCTTTTTGGCCTCTGCTTTTGCTACTGTTATTCAAACGTGTTAAGCCTCAGTCATGTCAGTGGCTCTTCAGTAGAGGAAGACACTGATCATTTTATGTAGAAGTGGTATAACAAATCAGCAGGCAGTCATTCAGCTTTCAAAGGACGTTGCTGCTTTGCTTTTCTTCTGCATTCACTCACTCAACTGCCCTGAATGAAATAAGAACATCAAAAATGTGGAGTATCTTGAAAGTACAAATAAAAGCATCCACCACAAATGTTTGTATTGATTTAACTTCAGAATAAAATTAAAAATATTTGTTGCCTGAAAATCCACATACATGGCCAGAGAATAATCTGTAGTCCAAACACATTCCCATTAAGAAAAATCATACTGGAAGAGCTTGATGGAACAGTTCAATTCTAAGTACTCAAAGTACTTTGAATCTTCTTATAAAAGTCAGTTCCAATGGGCTTCCATCTCCACCATGGACTCATACTGCAAAACAGTAGTTGAAGAATGTTTTATTGTACTTGCCTACATTACTTATTAACCACTCTCGTGTGATCAGTTTGATGATAGGTTTTAAGGATCATTTGGGATTTATTTTCTAACACCTCTTTCAGAAGTGTACACATGGGTGTATACATAAAGATATGTACGTATACCAATTGATTAACACAATCTATATTTAGTTTCTGTAACAGCATTTAACAAGCCACCAGTAACTTATTGTCTCCCAACCTTATGCATATCATTCACTATTCTACTTTTTTCCTTTGTTTTTAAAATCTTTCAAGCATTTTAAAAACCCTAGGAAAAAAGTGGATAGCTCATATACAAAAGATCTTTAGCTGAAAAAAAAAGGTTGTGGCTTCAGAGTTACTTCACTTTGTAGCAGCTGAAGATCTGCCTCAGAATTTATACAGCAAACATACCAATCTTCAAGCACTATTATGAAGAGCTGTGTAATTTCTTAAGTCAGAGTAATTGGTATGAGAAAAAAGAAGCTGACAGAACAGAAAGAAATTGGGGAGAGAAAAAGAACCCTGAGCAATAAATTACTTGTAACGTTATTTCTCCAGTTTCATCCTCCACAAACTCTCCAGTGGAAAACAAAAAGGGAGAACTAGTGATGCTTTATTTCATTATTACTTACAGATAGCACCCAAAAATGATGATTTCTTTAGGACATTAGTTCAAAGTTAACCCAGCCGCAGGTCCACACCGACTCAATTGCACAACAGACTTCTCAGCAAGGCAAATGCAGAGGCTACAGATGGACAGTTGTAGTACCTGGTATGTGCTGTGCAGTGAGATATGTGCTCCTTGATAAAGAAACCTACACATAACTGAAACAAACAGCCTCTGGAGGTAGACCTGTACAGAAAATCTGTAGCAGGAAAAATCTATGTAGGTGTTTAAGAGCTTCTAATTGGGTGAAAGACTCATAATAGGTAACACATGCCTTTTGTGACAAATTAAGAGGTTTACAGAAGAGTAAATTAGTTAAAAAAAATCAATTCAAGATTTCCTTTAAATTTTATCTGTTACTGCCTGCTGGAGACCATTCTCTAAACTGAACAAATCTTTCTGAATTATTTAGTACAAAGAGTAACGGCTATGAAATCTACACCTTATTCAGTGCTTGAGTATTTTACACACTGCATTTCTCCTGTTACATTCATGATACAGACAGCCCAAACATATTTCAACCCACGGTTCATTTACTGTTAGGGGCAAACCCTGATCCTCAGGCTTGGCTGTTATTTTTTGTACCTTGTGAATGTCTAACCAAAACCTCTTAAGATCAAGACAGTAAATGTGCTTCTGCAATAGCTATTGCAGGATGAACAGTTCTTTATAGTGAGATACCTAGTATTGCTTCTGTTTGTAATCTTTGCAAATATTTAACTCCCATCCAATTAGGCACAAATTCTGAACAATGAGACACCCTGACTCACGGCATCTATAATGCAGATAAGTCTCTATTTTTCTTGTTTGTTTGGCTTGTTAGCTTATAGGGACAGGGAGCATCTCTTGCAATATTTGTACATGACCAAGTAGAGCAGAGACTCTGAACTCTACTGTAATACCAAACGCTAACAGTTTTAATGTGGGTCTGTTGTTCCTTCCAAGCAAATATGGAAATTAAAGGAACACCCAAAGCTCCATCTCAGCCACGCTAATCCTGTGAAAGCAGTGACTCACCTAGTAATGGCTTTCCATAAATTAGGCAGCTAAAAATGGGTAGGAAGCATGAAACCATTAACACTTCCTATAGTGTAAATTCTTTCACTGCATGTGAAGAAAATCCATGGCAGTAAAAATAAAAGAGATGAAGGTGTCAGCACCCATCATGTTTAGATATGTTGTTAATAATTCAAATCTTCCTCCTTTGGAGCGTATGGTTTCAGAATGAATCATCCTCTATTTCCTTTTTCAAATGAAAACTGAGGTTTTGTTGCTCACTGATTCCATATGTTTTCTTCCCAGCTATTAAAAGAGAAGAAATCAATACGGCTAATTGCGTGGGTTGCCAGCATCATCTCATAGTAGTATCCCAGTGCAGCAATGTTTTGTATGTTATCACCTTCCACACATCAGCACTGAAATGGAAATGACTGGGGGTAAAATTGACAATATACGAAAGAAAAGCCATACATAGCTTTGGGAAACAGAAAGAGATGGGAGGGAAGGAGACACTGCACTTTTGTACCCATCAATGGTCTTTGGGAGTACCCTTTTTCTCCACAGAGCAGGTCGGTTGCTCTGGGCCTAGCAGGAACAGCATGTACCAAAAGGGCACCACTGTGATTACCACTTTGTAGAAGTGGAACATGATAAAACAAAGGCTGAAAACTGACATTTCAGGACCAGTATCTAAAACTGGCTGCTGAAGTAAGATGGGTGGTTAAAAAAAGCCTTTGTCCAACATCCTGGTTTATTGCTTTTGAAGGAATTAAGGAATTTGCTAATTATGAAGTACCAGGCTACTAGCTCTTATATACACACATCTGTATAGACCCAGAATATAACTGGTAAGCAGCAACTGCTGCAGAGTTTTGTTAAGCTCCACAACCCCAAATATCTATTTTAGATACTAAAAGCAAAAGATACAACCATTGTGCCAGACATAACATAAAGTGCACAATTTTCTCATGACGCAGAAAAAACTATAACAGACCCATTCTCCTAGAAAAGGTGGGAGAAGCATGGGCCTCATACCCAGAGCTGGCAAAGGCCTCAATACTGTAACAGTTCTTGACCTATTGCATGTCACCCAATGGCAGCTGTTCTTCAATTACTACTTCTAAATTTTGTTGGCATCCTGTTATGAAGAATTCTGAATATCAAATATTCAGGTCAAGGTCTCTTATCCTCTCATTTCTAGCTGGGTACAGTAAAGCCATTTCTAATCAAAACCATTCGTCCTATCCAACCCAGTCTTGCTGCATCTAGTTCCCATCACTTTTTGTTTCTCTGGTCTATACTACACCAAACTAAACAAGATCTTAAGAGAATAGATGATAGAAGTGTTTTGCTATTAATAACTGAATTTTGTACTCATGTTGCTCTACTCCTTCTGGACTATGCACCCACTAGAATCTATTCCTTTACATAATTCTTTCTTGTCATGGGGACAGACAAAGAGAGGCTACTGCTCTTGCAGCTGCTGTAAAACAAAGAAAAAGAATTTCTAGTTTAAAGTGAAGCTGACTAATAAAAAGAAAGGCTTACAATTTTATTTGTAATTAAGTTAAATATATATTTAATTTGAAGTTGCCTGTAAGCTGGAAGCAACACAGTTACTACATCAGTTCAGCCACTTCTTGGAAGTTAAAAAAAAAAAATAAAAAAAAAATCACACAGCAGAGGAGCACACACAAGCACAGGCACTACTAATGAGGAGAGAGGTCTGGGAGACTAGGATTTACCAGGGCCTTAATCCCTCCCTTGCCCTGTCTGGTAACAACACCTCTCTCATAGCATACAGTCACAGGCAGGACGCTGCACTTCTAAATACACTCCAGTATTGATCAGCTCTCCACCAGATCACCGATACAGAGGCATCCCACATATGCCTCCAGTCAATATACAAAGCTACTGCCTTTTTCAAAATAAACTTCTGTAGACAGAAAGACAAGAGGGGCAGGTTGTTTCTTAAAAACTGTGAAAAGGCAAATGAGAAACTGACAGAAGACAGAGGACAAGCGGGTGTTGCTAAGAAGGGCAGGCAACAAACGCTGGGTTCTCAGTGTAGACATCGCTGTCAATCCAGGAAAAAAACAGGAGGTTTGCAGAGATGCAACTGCTCAAACTTAAAGAGAAATAAACCAGAGGAGCAAATAGCAACACCTACAGCTAGTTCTGGGTGGCTGAGTATCTCACAACACTTACTTTGTAATTAGTGCAGGTGAACCTCCTGGTGCATGTAAAGCACTGGCACAAGTCCCCTGGGACTTCTGCTTTGTGGTTGGACTGGAGGAAGGATGGGTGACTAAATGGGACAAGTGAGGTGTGGCTTCTGCTCTGCCACAGAAATCCAGCATAGCCTTGGACAAAGTCACCTGATCCCAGCTCCTTGAAAGGCATTTCACATGTCCGATTCCCACTGATGTGTATGCCACTGAGAGCGAGATCTTTGAGGATATGTTTTTGTGCCTTAGCTGTAGTTCTCTGTTTCTATTTCTGTATGATTGTGAGGCATCAAACACTGCAGCAATGAAGAAGGCACACAGATACCTATAGCAGTACAGATGATCTTTGATAATAATAACCTGAACAAAAGTTCTTCCAGAGTTCTTCACCCATGAACATTTCCTAGGTCACCAGAAGGGTTTCTGCCTTTTGTTTTTTTGATAAACTCCACATATTTTTGACCCTAGTAAGACCTAATCAGACTATTAAAGTGACTTTAAGAGTTGCTACAATTACATCAGTCTTGGTTGCACTACAGGATGCATTAGGCTGTTGTCCTGGTTTCAGCTGGGTTAGAGTTAATTTTCT